>JASWJB010000192.1:0-84276 GCA_032433595.1 Conoideocrella luteorostrata
TTTTTTTTTTTTTTTTTTTAGGGGGTTGGGGGGGGAGAGGGTTTGAAATTCGGACAAGTTGCATGGCACTATTTAGCATGGAGTTCAGGGCCTAGCCGTAAAATACGGGTAAATGGATGAAAGGAGAATTACGAATATTGCAACAATACCATAGTAGGTACTAGAATACGGAGTACATTTGGAGCACATTACTGCTTCTAAACAATTATTGGAGACGATGTTGCCAAGCGACTTGTTTACTCTTTACCAAAGATGGCGCGCCAGTGTTGCAGCAGGCAGAGCTACTCAGTCAACCCCGTAGCGATGGATTAACACGGCGGTAGAAACCAGCCTTGCTTGAGTGAGACGACTATGGCTATACTCCGTATAATACAGGTCTTTACTTTATACGTAGAGTAAGTAGTTACAGAGTAGTAGTCCGTACAAGTCTGGAAGTGTACGAGACGGAAGTGTACAAGTAGTCCGGGCAAAATCTAAGGAGTGTCAAGTACTCCGGACTCCGGACTCCGGACAATACTCCTAGCATATTCCATGCTGCAGCTACTATGTTACTATGTTATACGGAGTACTAGTTATTAACCTTGCGCACCGACTCTGGAGCTAGGTGACATGCACTTTACGCGCTCTATAACGAGCCAAGTCCACAAAAACACGTCGTCGCGTCTCCCAACTAACCTAAGCCCCACCACCATTGAAATCGCATGCTAGCGCCGCACGATCGACATACCGTATCGACATCAAATCCTCTGGATCTTTAGGTTCTTTCCCTCATCTCCGTTGATGATTCATACGTAGCACATCTTCAAATTGCCTTTTTTTTTTTTCGAGTTTTCCGAAAAATCCGCCCGTCATGGCAGAAGCCGACATCCAATCTCGCTTCTCCCCAAACAAGCTCCTAGAGCCAGACCTTGTTTACGAAATCCAATCTATCCTCCGCCTGCATGGCTTTTCTCTCGATGATCTCTTCTTCAAATGGGAATCTTATTGTATTAAAATGGACTTAGACGCGCAGTCGGACCTCTCCTTAGCGAATATTCGAAACTTGAAGCGAAGTGTTCAGGATGAGTTGGAGAAGAGTCATCGCGCCTCCCAGGTTCGGAGTGAACGCAAGTTGAATGCTACGCCGAAGGGAGTTTCTGGCGGTGATGTGTTTAGCATACTGGATGGGTTGGTGCCAAGTACGCCAGCGACGGGTGGAAAGTTGAATAGGGGCGGAAGTGGCTTGAAGAAGAGAATAGACGGAACAAAGGTGAATAGTTCACCAGCTGGGATGGGAGAGCAGTTGAAGGCTATGAGTGGCTTGCCGTATGTTTTAATTTGTGATGCCCCTTTTCATTTTGGATGGTGGCAGGATTCTAGCTGTAGAGTGTTCTTCTGACTTGACTGCAGGGCCACATCGTTTGCGGATCGTGCTAACCCCGGCGACGTCCTTGAAGTCCTCAATACACATCTCGCGCCGGCCGAGTCCCCCATTGCACCGTATTCCGAACCTAGAATCAAATTGACGGCTGCGTCAGACCAGAAAAAGATGGCTTACAAACCACTGGCTATGAAACTCTCTGAAGCAAGCGAGGTCCTGGACGACCGTATCGACGAATTCATGACGATTGTGCAGGATTACCACAAAATTGAGGACTCAGCGTTTGGGAGTGCCGCAAGTCAGAGCACGACCGAAATTGTAGCCGTTGGTAGAATTGCCTCCGACTCCACTGAGGGCAAGTTGAACGCTGCGTCACTGGTGCTCGAAACGTCTCGAAGGACAGGCATGGGACTACGGGTGCCTCTGGAGATGAATAAGATCCGAGCATGGAGCTTCTTTCCGGGCCAGATTGTTGCTTTAAAAGGCAACAACGCCACCGGAAATGTATTCGTCGTCAACGAAATCCTTGAGATGCCGCTCCTCCCTAATGCAGCCTCCGCACCACCCGCCCTCGAGGCCCATCGTGAAAAGCTAAGAGGCGGTGCCGATGCCATGGACTCGGATACTGATCCAGCACCCCTAAACATCCTGTATGCTGCTGGCCCTTATACAGCAGACGACAACCTCGACTTCGAGCCCCTCCATGCTCTCTGCTCACAAGTAGCCGATACATATGCCGACGCCCTCATCCTCACGGGCCCCTTTATCGACATCGACCACCCTCTCATTGCAACAGGCGATTTTGACCTACCAGAAGATGCCAACTACGACCCAGACACAGCCACCATGTCCACCGTATTCAAATACCTCTTCGCGCCAGCCCTCAGCCGCGCATGTTCGTCAAACCCCCACTTGACAGTCATTCTAGTGCCCTCCGTCCGAGATATCCTCGACAAACATGTCTCCTGGCCGCAGGATATAATCCCTCGCAAGGATCTCGGTCTCCCCAAATCGGTTCGCATCGTATCCAATCCCATGTCTCTGTCTATGAACGAAATGGTCATTGGGATGTCCTCCCAGGATGTGCTCTACGAGCTAAGAAGCGAGGAGTTGTCGAAATCCAGCACGGGAGACTTAATGGGCAGATTGTGTCGATATTTGGTTGAGCAGAGACATTACTTCCCGTTGTTCCCGCCAAGTGATCGTTCGAAGTTACCAAAGACGGGAACTGAAGAGGGTGTGGCAACCGGGCCCGTTGTGGATTTGAGTTATTTACGGTTGGGGGAGATGGTGAATGTGCGGCCGGATGTTATGCTTGTGCCAAGCTCGCTGCCGCCGTTTGCAAAGGTAATTTATTTTCTTATTTTCTTATTTCTTTATTTCTTTATTTCTTTGTTTCTTTGTTTCTTTTTTTTTCCTATTTTCCCCTTTCCACTTATTTTCAAACCTGCGTTTTAGGAAATTTAATATGTGACTAACTAACAAATGAATTGGTTTAGGTCGTGGAAAGTGTTTTGGCAATCAATCCGGGTTCGTTGTCGAAGCGTAGAGGGCCAGGGACATTTGCTCGCATGGCGTTGTATGCCCCGCCCATTGAAAGCGGGAGTGAAGTTATCAGTCACAAAATATTTGATAGGGCAAGGGTAGAGATTGTAAGAATATGAAGACACTACATAAGAAGTAGCCAAAGGGAAAGAGAAGATTTTGGATAATGTTTCATTAATCCACGGACAGGAAATATGGCTCCCAGAGGGTAATATGGGAATAACAGACGTATTTAAATGTTTGTCTTGTCAACCTAATGTTGAAATCATATGTCGTCCGCGTCAACCCTGCGCCTCTTATCGTCATAACGATCCCCACCGGGAGATGTACTCCTCTTCCGCCGCCTACGATCATCGTCAAAACCCCGACGGGGCGATCTTGACCGTGATCGTGACCGCGATTGTAACCTATCTCGATCTCTAAGTCTGTATTCATCACTTCTTCCTTTTCTATCACCATCCCTTTGTCGTCGCTCATCCCTCTTGTCTCCCAGTGGAACTGCATTCGCGCCTTTAGCATCTCTCTCATCTGGCTTGAATCTATCATCATCCGGGCGAAATCTATCATCCCCACCGCCACCGTGCTTCCTCCTTCTCCCATCGTCAAATTCTCCCCAACGTCCAGTATCTTCTGACCTCATGTCTCTGTACTTTGTGGCGCCCTTCTTGCCTAGCTTTGCCATATCTCTTCTTTGCAAGTACTCTGGCAAAGCTTCTCTATTTCTTACATCATCTGCGATTCTTGTTCCCATGATATCTCGTTGCAAGAGACCAGCCGCCTCAGCTTCTTCCTGAAAGAAAGCGCCTTTGTGAAAGTACTTCTGCATGTATGACATTTTGCCCTTGCCGTCTTTCTCCTCGCGCTGCTTGGCAATATACTCCTCGTCCTCAGCTTTACGTTCTTCCTCCGTGAGGTTGCGACGGCGCTCAACTTCGGCAAGTTCTCGTTCCTTTTCCTCTATTGCGACGCGGGCTCGTTTCAAGCGTTTCAGTTCTCGAACTCGCCAAGCTGCTTCTTCTGCCTCGGGGTCGAGCCCATCAGTTGTATCGACATCGGAGTCAGAATTTTCGTCGTCGTCCCAATGTTTCTTGCCGGCGGCCCGCGCGGCGAGTTGTTTGCGTATTTGTTCCTCCACGAGTTCGTCGGCTGCTTTTTTCTTAGCTTCCTCTTGTGCTTGGCGAGCTGCTTCTTCGTCCTGCTCCTTGCCGATTGATTCTTTTCCTCTCTGGCTCTTTGGAACAAACTTTGGTCGTATCATCAATCTTCTAGGTGCCTCCTCTTCGCTGCTCTCTTCTTCGGTTGAGCCCTCCTCTTCTTCTGACTCTTCTGACTCCTCTTCCTCGCTTCCTTCGTCCGTGACAAATCCTTCCTCTGCGGCTAGCCTCTCTGCTTTTGCGACTGCTATCCTGCGCTTTTCTACTTCCTCAGCCTCCTGTCTTCGTGCATTGAGGTCTACCTTTCCAAGGTTGTTCACGATTTTGCCGGCGCTGGCTGCCTTGGGTGGCGGAGGCACCGCGGGCGTGGACTGCTGCTCGCCGTCGCTGCTATCCGAGTCTGACGATGATTCATGTCCGCTCGGCCTGCCAGCACGGTGGCGCACTGGCCGTGCCGGATTGGCTGTCATGCGCTTAGGAGGCGGCATGATGGTGAGCGCAAATGGTGTAGTTATGTTTGAGGAATGACCGTACTATCCCAGCAGATCATGACAAAAAATAGGTGGAGTCTTTGATAAGGATGTTATCGAAATGCTTAGCCAGCTAGTTACCCTGGACCGTATCTGAATTTGGACATCTCTGACGCTTCGCTTTCAATAGCTCTGGAGAGTAGGGTGTTTATATAATTTTCCGGGTTCTTTGATCCCGTTTGTATGTTTATGTATTTCGCTGCTTGTATTTTCTTGCTTTTCTCTGCCTGTGATGATTGGCGAAGCTGGCTAACATCAACAAGTACGTACGTCCACAGTGGCGAGGCACAATAGAGACACTCAAGGTTGCCAAACACACCCATGATTAATTATACAACCACGGGAAATTCTAGTATATGTAACATAAGGCTTACATTCTATGAATATATGGTCTAACCACACTGCAGCCCAGTACAGCTTCTGCCTATCATGCGTGGTACTGCGAATGAGCGAGTTTTCAGCCTCTGCGAAATCTACTACTACGCTCTGCCCCTCCTGCCTGTCCTGTAACCACCAAGGTCCACCACTGCGTGCCATCAGACGAAATCACCTGCTAGCGAATAGCTACAAGCATACAACTGACGACAAGATACAACATACCTCTGCAAGCTGGAATACACTCTGTCCGCTTCAACAATCAGCATGTCCTCAAATGTCCAACGAAGTGTGCTAGTCACCGGCGCAACTGGCCTGCTGGGTCGGGAGATCGTTGCTGCCTTTCGTCAAAGCCCAGGCTGGTCCGTGAAGGGAACTGGACACTGTCGAGCGGACGGCATTGACATTTTAAAGTTAGATCTTGAAAATGAAGATGTGACGGAACTCAACAAGGTTATCGACGAGACGAAGTACGTGCTCTGAGACTCTACTGACTGATGTGTCGAGGTACTGACGTAGCTTTGCTCCCGTCTATAGACCCCAGATAATTATTCATTGTAGGTTGTTTCTAGCTATTTCGTCCTTGCTTAAAAAAACTTCTATCTGACTGACTACTGCACCAGCGGCGGCTCAAAGATTCCCAGACAAAGTCGACAAAGATCCGACTGCAGCTCGAGCCTTGAATATCACGGCCAGCAGACGTCTTGCGCAAGCGGCCTTGTCTAGGGATATTCTACTTATTTACATCTCAACAGACTACGTCTTCCCAGGCACACCCGGAGAGGCTCCTTATGAAGCTGACGCGGAGCCAAGACCATCAAATTTGTATGGCCAAACCAAGCTGGATGGCGAGCGAGCCGTTCTAGAAGTAGCTGCCGAACTTGACAAAACCAGCTCGGCGGTGGTGCTGCGCGTCCCTGTTTTGTACGGCCACGCGGAAACACCTGCTGAAAGCGCAGTGAACGTCTTGCTGGACTCGGTTTGGAAGGCTCAGACGGAGGGAACGAAGATTAAGATGGATCACTGGGCGATAAGGTATCCTACCAACACTGAGGACGTTGGTCGTGTGTGTCGAGGTATGTTTCATGTAAACGTAAACATCGCTTGGTTTCCTGAACGCGTTTGGTCTCCTTCGAGTGCCCATCTGGAATGCGGTCTAGGGGGGGCAAATTTCGAACCACGGCATTTCTCCAAGCTTGTCACTAGACCGAAGTCTTTAAAACGAGTTGAGGAAATCCTGCTGACTGCGGCAAATTAGACATAACCAACAAGTATCTCGAAGCAGATGCTGCTGGCGAACGTAAAGCCTTGCCCGTGATACTTCAGTTCTCAAGCGAAGACAAAATGACCAAGTATGAAATCTGTCAGTTGTTTGGAAAGACAATGGGATTAGACGTGGCAAACATTGAGGCAAACACTCAAGGGAACGATCCAAATGCCGCAGTGCAACGACCATATGACTGTCACCTCAGCACCGCGGCACTTCAGAAACTGGGCATCGATGTTTCCACATGCAATTTCACTGATTGGTGGCGACGAGAGGTGCGCGCCTTCACCAAGTAGAGGGAACAAGCAGCCACGGTTCCCGCCGTACTGTCTCGGTTGATAATAAGACAGGGTTCAAGGCATGCACAGCCAGAGTTAGGACGTTGACAAATATGTAAAAGCGTGGAACTTAATTCTTTCTGAGATATTCCTCCCTTGCAGACTCTGGGCACAGACATGGATAATTGACCAAAAAAAAGAAAAAAAAAAGCAAGGTGCAGGTGTTGGCAGCTTGGGGGCACACATAACTACAAAGTAGTCCGTATTTGTGCTGCGAACATGCAGCCAACACTAGCCTAAAAAGAGCTGAACGAAAAAGGCCAAATTGATGTTGGATGCCTTTTATTTTACTGATAAACAAAGTAGAAATAGCAAAGCCGTGATGCCGGGGATGGATGGACCACAGAAGTGAGAATAGCGCCTTGCCCTCGATGCTCAGGCTGAGGCTGGCAGCCATTGTGAACTTGTCAAATTCTTCGCCTTGTTATTTTCGACCATTGATCAACCCTGTGTGCACCATCGGAAGGATCGGGAGGGAGGGGGCTGGGATTGACTCTGAATGGATGGATAGCCCGGCGATGGTGTCCTAGATTAAATTACGACTTGGCGAGGTGTCCCGCGAAACTTCGATAATTGTCTGGCTGACTGATCAGACTCAAGATCTTTGCTGGGCTGTCTGGCAATTTGGATGGATAGATGTCGTAAACGGTCCGTGTAACAAGGGCAATCAATGCTTGCCATCTCAGACCATCATGTTGCCTAGCTAGTTACGGAGTACATAGTTAGTAATTCGTTAATCGGCCAGACCACCGTTATCCCAGCCGTTCTACGGAGTAATTGATTGTGAAAGCACGGAGAACCCGCATCAGCCTGGCCTCTCCCCGTAAATAATCTCCAAAAAATAGACGTCACCGTCATAATTTATTCGTTTATCCACCCACCATGCAGGTACAATGCGGGTCAGGTCGTCTTTTACCAACTAATAAGGTCGACTAATTGACAACGATACTTGCGAAGTAGTCAGTTGGGCAAGAGGCAAATTAATTCATTAATTCAAACTGGCGCAGATAATGCAATATTCCGGCGGTGTGGTATCACAGCATGTGTGTCACTGTGCTCCGCCGTACCGTCGCCGCTTATTTCGGGACGAACATGAGCATGAACATGAGCATGAGCATGAGCATGAGCATGACCACGACCATGACCACAAACACGAACAGGAACATGGACATGACGGACGGGGGTCATGGCTGTCACCGAAAGCAAGGAAACTGCAGAGAAGACGCCAGTTGTAGCGTGCATGTAGTTACGCAATAATCTGTATTTATACAAATATATCGCACATTCTTGACTACCGCCGCTGCCATGGTTAGTCGGCCAACAAGTCAGGTCGACGGGCTGCTTGCACTTGATGGGAACTGACGACGGGAATTACTAACAAACTGGGGTTTGAATGGACAAAATGCGTCGTGCTCATTCACATACAGAGCAGTTAATAGCTTACTCTGTACAATAATAGAAAGCGATCTTGTATTGTATGTCTGTCTTGGGATGTTCTCGGCGCTTTCGAGGGACATATTTTCTGGAGATTGGGTGATTAAACTCCCCCAAGACATGCAGAGATAAGCAAAGACTTTGTGCTGGAATGAAACCACCAAAAACACGGCAGCGAGAGACAGGGCGGCGCGTAGACGCGGCATGGGCGCGCGCGTCACATACTTTACACAACACACTGGCGAGTTAGTTATGTAGCTACTCCGTATGTTTATGGCTATACTGTACTCCGTACAAAGAAAGCATTTTGTGACATAGCGTGCATCCATCAGTGCTGCGTGCGCATTGCCACCGTCAAAAGCAAATCGGCCGTGGTTAGCGCGATATGAGAGGAAAAGAGGCGAGACACACAGATGGGGATGGTATGTCCCCGGTTCGACACGCTGAATAACTACCCATCTCGTCCAGATTGAGAGGGAAACATTGCCTGCGGCCTGCTCTACTGCTTCTCGCGCTCGACAGACGGGAGTGCTTGTATTCTTCGTTCATCCCGTGTCCCCCTCCTAGATCATTGCTCGTTCTTGTCCCTTCTACACCTGCTATGTCGTTCGTTAAACTCCAGGAAAACGAGTCTTGGATGATTGTTCTATCATAATCTCATACGACTCGACTCCGTGCGCTCTTTTACCTTGGAGATTCCCTGCTATTGAGGACCGTCGGTGTAACCCGGCATTTTTGGTCTGTTTCCTTCTGTCGACATTTTTTAATCGATTTTCTTTTGTTCCATCTTCGCATTTTGTCAATGCCAATCGCCCGCCTTTCTCGACGTTAACAATAAGTCCTTTACTGCAAATCGCACTTACACACACGACTAGTTACTACTTTGGAGATTCAACCTCGTTAATTGGGTCGGGCGGATCGCAATCCCGATCGTATTACTACCCTGTTCGTAGGTAGTTACAGGGATCCTCGCTTTTGAACGGCGGTTGCTGGCCATAGGCTTGTTCGCAAACAGCGTCGTATGAAAACACCGACGGGGACATTGAGGCTGTTGTGAAAACTCCAGCGATCTTTTTATTTTGTCCTGGTCCAAGCGACGGATCTTGTTGCTATCGGACCCAAAATATCGCGACGATCCATCGCGGGGGGGAATAACTTGAATGAAAGAAATTGGGATGGCGCACGACGCCATGGCACGGGAGTTTGGTCCCATTGAGGCAGTCCCACCGCCGCCTCCACAGAGCTTTTCTCGATATCGCACTCTTCGGGGCAAAAGCGTATCATCACCTCGTGATTTCGACGTGTTCCACGACAGTCATAGTAGTGCCGAAAGCGACTATTCTTCAGATGGCCCAGGGCAGAGCAACTCTGGCTCACCGCGGTCCCGTTCCAAGAGCGTTTCCAGCTTCCGACATGCCTTGCAACGTCAGGAAACGGTGCCCGCGGTGCCCGCGGTGCCAGCGCTGCAAGTGAAGGTATTATGCCCGAAGCCAATCAATATTGCGGCACAGTCGAGTCTCAAAATTTTGGAGAACTTGAAGTCTCCCATATTCAATCCCGAAAACCGACCATGGAAATCGCTTGCCAATATTAGCAAGCCAGCCAATTATAAGGATGGCACTACTACCACCGCTGCCGCCCCAAACAATGATGGTGGTAGCGCCGCAGCGGGTCCGCAACTCCAGGGCCAACAGGAAAGCCACCAAGACGATCAGCTGCATCTGGAGGACTTGGCTACACAGCAACCAAACGTCCCCCCCAACAAGGACGAGTCCAGGGCGGAGGACACGGCCCATGCGACAGAAGAGCCCAAGGCGGAGGATACAGCCCATGCAAAGGAAGAGCCCGAGACCGGGGACAACTCTGAAGGCAACGACGAAAGGGACCCGGGTGACCATCACCATCATCATCTGCAGAAGCAGGAGCAGGAGCCGCAACAGTACCAAGCAACAGAGGGCAGCAAGGGCAGCAAGGGCAGCAAGGGCAGCGGTGTAGAGCATTTGCTGGCAGACGAGGTTGCCCGCCTGAATGCCGAAACGGATCGAATTCTTGCTGAGCAAAAGAAGCTAGACCTTGCTCGACTTCAAGCACAGCTTGTCACACCTCCGAAGCCCAAGCGCCAGATTCTCGAAAAGCTCTCTTTCTTCACAAGAAGCAAGCGGTTGACTGCTGCAAGCAGCCAGCCCGGCACACCGAGCACAATTGTGTCTGCTATTTTCTCCCCAGCTTTGAGCCATTATAGCCGAGACAGCGACAGTAGTCTGGAAGAGTCGCCAACATCATTAATCCCAAATGCAAAGATGAGCTTCATTGAACCTGGTGGGAAGGGAATTGTACCCCAAATGGATGCGCCAGTGTCTGCTATTAATGGCGGAGAAAGAGTAAGTTGCTTAGTGTTTTTCTGCATTATCGCTGTCGAAGCATTTCCCCTGCCGCACAGAAATCGCTCACTAATCTAATCCTGTTATTCCTAGCGTGTAATTGTAAGATGTTTATCATCAACAATCAACCTGCCAGTCACGGCAGAGACGTCTCCAGTCGACATTCTCAAGGCTGCGACTGAGATGACAAGGCATCATCTCAGCCTGACAACTAGTGTCATCGTTGAATGCTATTTTGTTCTCGGCTTGGAGCGTCGCCTTCGCCGATATGAGCGCATTCGCGACGTGATGAATTCATGGGACCGGGACCAGCAAAATTCGCTACTTATCATGTCGTGTGACGATATCCAAAGCGACAGCGACCACGACCTTGAACTTGAATCCGTTCCTCGCACTGAAGAGCCTCCTTCAGGCTTTTCGATGCAAATGTACCATTCGTCAAAACCTGGCAAGTGGAACAAAAGGTGGGTGACGCTACTCGAAAATGGTCAGATATATGTCGCCAAGTCTGCCAATGCAAAGGCATCTGATAAAGATAGTGCTGTCCTGTGTCATCTTACAGACTTCGACATTTATGCTCCGAAGGAGAGCGAAATGCGTCGCAACCTTAAACCACCCAAGAAATTCTGCTATGCCATCAAGAGTCAGCAAAAGACTGTTGTGTTCCCCAATGGCGAAAATTTTGTTCACTTTTTTTCCACTGAGGATGCGCAGCAGGCCGCTCGCTTTTATGAAAAGGTGCATGGCTGGCGAAGCTGGTATATGGTGAACCGAATGGTTGATTTTGAACAAAAGAAGAAGCCGCCTCAACTTGTGCTCGATGCAAACATCAGCAGTTTGAGCCCAAAGAAGAGTATCAAGAGCAAAATACCAAGTGCCCAGGTTTCGGACCGGACAGAAGAACAGGAAGTTGGCGAGCCGTTAATGGACGTCAACGAGTTCCGCATGAGCAAGATCATGGTTGAGGGAGCGAATGCCAATGTCAGAAAGTCACTTTCCCTTCGGTCAAAGGGTTCCGTTCGATACAAACAGGCCCCTACTGCCCCCGAAATCCCCAGGACTGTAAATGAGCATGATTCAGAGTTCTTTGCTGGCGGACTTTTGGGCGATATCTACGAGAAGCGCAAACTTGCAGATACGACATCTCCCACGTCGTTCTCCCAAGTTTCCAAGACTTTGGATGGGCCATTTACTGAGGCCCCGTCTTTGCTCAACGGCGGCATCGGCAAGTGCCCTTCGGATTCATCTGATGTTTCGAAGAGACAAACAGAGCAAGAAGGGACGAAGACCGAGCCCAGGTCATGGTTCCCCTCTGCTGCAGAGCACTCAGCTCGTACTCGGCAACATCCTGTTCATACACAGCAGCAGCGCAGACCAATGACAGCCGACACGCCGTCATCCTCTGGAGCTGCTCGCCGTGAGAGACACCCAGCGCCTTTACTGAGTTTTCCGAAAGAGTTGGCTGAGCCGCCGCGTTTCCAGAACGGGCCAAAATCTGGTGTAAGACATGCTCCAGGTCAACCACTCATCAATTACGCCACCGGAGGCGCCGCTAGAGAGCCTCGCGACAGCGCTGTGAAGCGAAGCGTTTCTCGTCGTGGTATGCCCGCTTCGACTGGCAGCGCTCCTTCTTCGCAGTTACCTTCGCAGCTACCGCCGCCGCAGCATCCACCACCGCCACCGCGATCCCATCGTCAACGGAGCAAGTCGACCGCTTCACAGCGACGGTATAATCCCAATGATGCTCAGAATGTTCCTGTTCCGCCTATGCCCACACGGCGGCCGCAGCATGGCGAGCCGCCATCTCGCCCACCGCCGAGGTGTCCTGCAGAGCCCTTGGTACACCGAGCACGGTAATAGCATTCGCGGCGCGCACGGATTGGAAGGTTTTAAATAACTTGCCACGTTTCATTTTATTTCCCCTGACGGCGTATAGGACCGGCCGGGCTTGGAGTTTATGGAAGACATGAGGACTGACTTGCATATATTGTATGAATTCAAGTATGAACCTATAGTGCTTAATGGACATGAGCGGGTGATGGCTAGCATTACACCGTAGGAATGGAAAAGAAGGAGGGTCAGAAACTGGGATATCTTTCTTTATTTATTTTTTGGAGATCAACAGCAGGTGTTTATGAACATACTTTATATTTTGGGGCTAGCCAGTCAGGTCTTGAATTTTCCTCCCTCCTGCTTTGCTGCTCTCCTTGCACGTGTTTGCTGCCTACTTAATTAAGTATAACAACCTGTGAATCCATAAGCAGGTACTTTAAAACGATTTAGTCTTTAATCAGGGAGAAGCGGAGCTCCCCGTTTTGCATCTTTAATGGGATGGCATACGGTATCTCGTTTACAGTAAGACTTGTGAACAGAGTGGCAGGTCGACAAGTCGTCACGCAGCTGCATTTGGTATAACAGTGCGTCACACTGTGCATACACTGTGAGTTTGTTGCTTCATAACTGCGTCGATTCTCTTAACGCGCCTAGTAGGCATTTTACACTGGGCCTGCTCTATCAACACGCCGCCTTTGGTTCACTGCGCAATGATTTCTTAGTTGGAGATATTCCCAAACTAATTGAGAGAGGCGGTGATTCATGCAGAAGCTGGCTGACTTGGATGTGCTTGTAACGGTGGCTCTTCTTCATCTCTGATGCGGTGACGCGACAAGCTCTAGCTCCGTTCGAAGGCCCCTCCCAGCAAAAGCATGGCGCTGAGCGCGCAAGAGGTTTCACACCTCCGAAGTGCTCTTCAAGATGCCGTGGTCAAGTGCTCAGAAAGATGTTTATATCAGTCGGCGAAATGGTTCGTTCAAGATCGGGTCCCCGTGCCTTGGACGTGCTCGACTTCAACAACAAAAGCTGACGACTGTGTTTCCTTTCTAGGGCGGCCGAACTTCTCAATGCTCTCCCCGAAGCCGTCGACGACGATGAAGAGACCACAGTCCTGGATGACGGCTCCAAGCGCACCTCTCCTATATTCACGCCAAATCTGGACCCTGGGGAAGCTTCCCTTGAAGCTAAAGAAATGAGCAAGTACCTACTGGCCAAGTCGCTCTTCGACTGCAAAGAGTTTGACCGATGCGCTGCGGTTTTTCTTCCCGATTCTCTATTATCATCCGTATTGGCCTCGAATACGGCGGCTACCGTGTCGACGCTGTCGCAACGATCAAAAGGGAAAGCAAAAGCTACAGAGAGCGGGCTGTCTTCGGGTACGGCGCCGTTGCCGAGGCTCAGCCAGAAGAGCCTGTTCCTTGCGCTCTATGCCAAGTTTCTGTCCGGGGAGAAACGCAAGAATGAAGAGACGGAAATGGTCATGGGACCTCAGGACTTGGGAACAGTGGTGAACAAGCAGCTCCTTGTGGTCGGGAGATATCTTGCTGCGTGGTTTAAGGAGAGGATGGCGCTGGATGAAGAGGATATGGGGAGCCAGGGGTGGTTGGAGTACTTGTGAGTTTAGCTATCGATGCTGTATATTGGATAATGGGCGCTAACTTTCGTGTGTGTGTGCGTGTAGGTATGGGATGGTCTTAGCCAAGGAAAAGAACGATGCGCAAGCTATGGATTACTTTGTTCGAAGTGTTCATAAGTATCCCATGAACTGGGGTTGTTGGTTGGAGATGACGTCCTTGATATCAAGAGTTGAAGAGGTAAGTCGACAAGACGAGACTTTTGTAGTTTGCAGTTTTGCATGTTTCTTCTTCCTTACTAACAGTATTTCTAGCTAAACCAGATAGCCCGCCATTGTCCGCAGAACATTGTATCGTTCATGTTCCATCTTCACACGTCCCTAGAACTCTATCAGCAGACACCAAATCTTGCCAACTCGCTGGAGCAGCTGTCATCAATATTTCCAACCTCGTCCTTTTTATTAACGTGCCATGCTTTACTAGCCTACCACGCTAAAGACCTCATGGCGGCTGAACAGCATTTCAGCCGCTTGCTGTCTATGCACCCCCACAGGCTTGATTCCTTAGACCATTACTCTAATATTCTATACGTCCTAAACATGCGCCCGAAGCTGGCTTTTGTGGCTCATCTTTGCTCTAGCGTTGACAAGTTTCGTCCGGAATCTTGCGTCGTCATCGGAAACTATTACTCACTGCTTTCCATGCACGAAAAGGCGGTCCAGTACTTTAGACGAGCACTGACGTTGGACCGCTCATGCTTATCAGCATGGACCCTCATGGGTCATGAATACGTTGAGCTCAAAAACACGCACGCCGCCATAGAATCCTACAGGAGAGCTGTCGACGTCAACCGCCGCGACTACCGGGCCTGGTACGGACTTGGCCAAACCTACGAAATGCTCGAAATGCATACCTACTCACTCTGGTACTACAAAAAGGCCGCCGGCCTCCGCCCGTGGGACGGCAAAATGTGGATGGCCGTGGGATCGTGTCTTCAAAAGATGGGGCGCGATCGCGACGGCATCAAAGCCCTCAAGCGAGCATTACTAGCAGATGCATACTACGACGTGGGTAGCAGCTTCAGCAGTGGTGGTGATCTCCTCGGTGCTCGCGGGGCCACCGGCCACATGGACCCGGAGGTTCTCCTCCAAATTGCAGCTATGTATGATCAACTTGGCGAGGAGGAAGAAGCAAAGGCTTACATGGAACTATGTGTCGCTCAAGAGGAAGGCAGTGGTGCTACTGGTGGCAGTGCTGCAGACGCCAACAACCTCGGTGAGTCGGTCATGATACATAACGACTCGCCACCTGGGTCAGACGGGCACGCAGATCGTGAGGAGAGAGCAATAGCGACGGGTGGTGGGGGCCCTCCAGGCGAGGGCGGCACGGGTGTGACGGCTGCGACGAGTAAAGCACGCATGTGGCTTGCGAGGTTCGCGATGCGCACATCAGACTACATAACTGCGAATAGACTTGCCATGGAGTTGTGCCAAGATGGGGTGGAGGTGGAGGAGGCGAAGGCTTTGGTCAGGGAGGTGAGGTCACGGATGGAGGCGGCGGGCTTTTTTGGGTCAGATAGCCAGTAACGGGCTGTTTGTAATGAGTACATGAGGGACGTTTCGATATACGAAATTTTATTAATCATGCTTGGTTTTCTTGTCTCTCATGAACTATAGAAGAGGCCCGATGGATGCAGCGTGCACCGATAGTTAACAAAGCTGACCCGTTTCGTTTCACCAATAAGGGAAACCAACCGAAAGCCAATTTAGTTGATCTCTGGTGCGGAAAAGCACCCATAAAAAAGAAAGCTGAAGCATCGGAAAAGACGAAAACCCTTCATGTGTAGGCGTAACACAGTGAGGGCTGGCTAGCTGTAACTACTTAGGAAATGTGATGGGGGCACACTCCCCTATATATACATGAATTGCCTGTGCTCCACTAGCATCCATAATAAGTTGACCGACTTAACATATACCTCTTGTTGACTCTCCCACTTGATCAATGAAGTGGACTTTGTAGGCCGCTGCTACGCTTCTTCCTGAGGTACGCGTGCTTAATGAAGTAGGCATTGTTTAATATGTGTAAAATCATATAATTATATATCTATTTATTACTTACAAGTAAATATAATCCTTCTGGTTTAGGTTTAGTTGCTGCTGTGCATTGCTGCACCTTTACGCTATTGTGGAGAAGGGGCAGTTTAGCCTAATCCACCTACATCGGACGATTCTGGCCGTAACACCACACCCAGTCACTTACATCATATACATCAAGCACCAGAACAAAGCTATTGGCATCCCAAGTATTCACTTGAATTAGTACATACCCATGAACACTTCTTAATCGATAATCCTCATTTAATCACGGCTGAAAAGCCCATATATGAAAAGAAACTAAGATATGCATTGACTCAATTGCCTTCAACTTACGGAAAGTAAGATTGACGACATTGACTATGCTCTATTCTTAGGCATTATAGAAGAATAATTAGGTATAAATTTTAATCCCGTTTCTCAAACACACTATTTTCCTCCTCTTTTCCCAAACTCTTATCTTCTCAGTCCATTCTGCCATTTGCAATAGGCCGGCGAAAGAATGACATGCCTTTTGCACTACTCACATCATGAGAGGACAGGGCAGACAGCCACTCAAAGGAGGACAGCTGCGAGACCGGCAACAGCCAGAGCGCCGAGGCCAGCATTGGTCTTGTCGGCGGCGGCGGTGGCGACAGGAGGGCTCTCAGATCCTGTTCTGTCACCAGTGCCAGGAGAGGTTGGCTGAGCCGGAGCAGAGGTTTGCTCAGCTGGGGGAGGAGCAACTTGGCTTCCAGGAGGAGGAGGAGGAGGGGCGGGATTGTTACCAGGAGGAGGAGGAACAACTTTGTTATCAGGAGGTGGAGGAGCGGGGTTATTGCCAGCAGGAGGAGGAACAACTTTGTTATCAGGAGGTGGAGGGGCGGGGTTATTGCCAGGAGGAGCAGGGGTAGGCTCGGGGTTCTGAGTGATGGTGCAAGGGCAGTCGGTGATAGTCAATGTGGTAGGCGCAGTGACGGTATAAGTCTTAGTGCCGACACAGATTGTAGTTGGCTCCTGCAGGTACGCGGCGTTAGCAGTCTATTTCTCTTCGCCGCTAGAGACATGCCCTGCGTCTTTCTTGACTTATTTCTTGGGGAACCAAGCTGTGAAACTTACAGGGCAGTATGTCGTGAAAGCCGTCGAAATGACAGTGGTTACGACCGTCTTGGCCGGGACAGAGCTGGCGGGGGGAGCAGGCACGGAGGAGGACACAGCGGGCACAGAGCTCTCGGCAGAAGAGCTAGCAGGAGCAGAACTAGCAGGAGAAGAACTAGCTGGTGCAGAGCTCTCAGCAGAGGAGGAGCTAGCAGGAGCAGAACTCTCAGCAGCGGAGGAGCTGGCAGGAGCAGAGCTCTCAGCAGCAGAGGAGCTGGCAGGAGCAGAACTCTCAGCAGCGGAGGAGCTGGCAGGAGCAGAGCTTTCAGCAGCAGAGCTCGACTGAGCAATACCCGTGGCAACCAGAGAGGCCGCGGCAAGGAGTTGAGTGAATCTCATTTTGGCGAAGATCAGGTTGGTGGTTGTTGTGCTAGGCGATCGGTGACAGAGCGAGTGTCGATGAAGTTGGATAGATTCTTGTGCGTGTATAAGACGGGTTTAAAAGCAACAACAATACCAACGGGCGACTGTAGAGATATTTGTACCTTTTTTAGACAGAAAAACTTTTCACCACAACTGGACGAGACTGTCTGTTTGTTGTACTCGATCTGGGCCTCAGCTGCTTCCGACTTTGGATATTCAATATTGTAAGACATTGTCTTAACTGCTTCCGAGAAAAAGTGGATTGCCCCTGGACGTCGCCGGAAGAGGAAATTGCCGTTTCGGGACAAAGTTGTAAGTCCCATTCTGCAACCGGCTGTCAGTACCTTTGCACGCAGGTTTGAATGACTGCAAGACTACCTCTAGTTCGAACTTATCTACAGATTCGAGAACAAGATGGCGCTGTTTCTGCAAAGCTGGCTGTTGAGACTCATGGTGTCTGAAGCGTGTCACGATATTATGAATAGTGAAGCATCGGAGGTTTTCTGGTCTTAGTATCTTAGAGTGCCGTATTTCTGTCGCAGAGAAAAATGGGTTTCAAGTTCCAATTTTAAAGTTCAACGAGGTTCGTATCCAGGAGAGTTCTCGGTCAAATGGTAATAGTGTCCACCATGCGGCCTGGATTCCGGCGGTTGCTGTCGGTCAACTTCGTGAATTGGCTGGCCGTCAAAGGAGGACATGTTTGCGCTAACAACTTCATTGGCTTTGCTGGCTGCGTACTTCTACCCGGAAAGTTTCTTGGCAGACGACGGTATCAAGGTGAAATCATCCCATAGCGAGTTGTTGGGAGTTGATGTTCATCCACCAGGTTCCATTTCGTACCGCCCAAATTTAGAGGCTTGTAATGCAACCGGAATGCAGTTGGTTGTCTAGCTTCTAGTATGCTGTCGCAAGCGTACTTACAACCTCCGTTTTAGTTAGTTGCCGGCGGTAAAACTTTAAAGACATTCTAATGAGAAATTTACTGCCACGTATACTCTCAAAGATTGGCGCAAGAAGCTGTGCGCAAACACAACAAGTCATGGTGATAAAAGCGAAACAGCGTGAAGCAAGCCGATTGTCTTACCGGCCGGAAGCAAGAAACCGCTCTTACGGCTGCCACATTCTTCAATCCACCAATGACAGCAATTGCCATTTTGGAAAAAAAAAAAACGTTTTCGGATACATTAAACTTTAGCGGACGCTCGACTTGAAAAATACCCCGTGTTAGGAAATCGCTCTCCTGATGGACATGTGCCAGAGAAGTTGGCAAGGCGGGGATGTGCTAGACAGTGTAAACATACCGTGTCGTCGAAAATGCGCACTGTATAATTGGCTCCATTCCTCCACCATGTCCACCGCTCTTAGACCTTCTCTCGTAGGACCAACTGTGCTTGGTTTTTAGACGGATGCCCCCCTGGATCATCCGTAATGCTGTGATCCAACACCCAGTATCGTGACGCACCACTTTTCCGCAACCGAACTTACGTCCTTCTACGTCACAACAATGATATTGTTGATACGATTTTGAAGCAGGGATAACTACGCAGTTCGCAATAGTCTGAACGGAAACAAAGTCATTAGTGAGACAAATTTCAGGATCTCCGAATCCCCATGACAGAAATAACGAGCATGTCTAACAGGGTGCTAGTCAAAAGATTGCTAACCTATCCGATCTCGCCTTCTCATGGTGGTCCCTGATGTGTTAGAGTCGACACAAGTTGACCTGGACAATGCCGACAGCGTACAATCTGTATGCAGACCTCAAGTTGTTTTCTGATCACGCACGAGGAGTATGACAGGAATCAACTAGTCGGCCAATCTGCCTTCATTGATAGGCAGAGCTTTTCCCAACGCACCAAAATGCCCATCTTGGCCACACAGTTCCCACTGTTCTTTCTCCCGTGCGCAAACGGCTACGTGGTTTTGACGACTGACTAATTTTCTGTCATTTTGTGCAAGTGTGGACTGACAAAGTGAGCTGTTGACTGTGATGTATGGCCATCCACAAGTCCCCTCCCATACGCACCAAGCAACACGCAGCACTCAGGTCATGGATTTGAGAAACCTTCTGGACACTGTCCTGCTATGGGTTGATACTGTTTGTCAGCTTTTCTTCGCGCTTCGCGTATTGAGAAAAGAACGCTTCGAACTAACTAGTGACTCCCTGTTCCTAACTCCAAAAGCACGTTGACCCGAGGCCTTACTTTGGCCTGGTTTTCAAGGCATCAATTCAGTTTTGGCCCGAACCTTATCACACATTTTCATGCACTAGAGCTAAAGCGGATGCTTCGACCTGCATCCGAACCTTACTGTTTCGGGAGCGTCTCGGCACAACATTAAGGAAAAGGCGGGAAATGTCATCCGACATTGTAGGTCTATTGATTCGCCCACAGGCACTTGCCTTGCTCGCATTTTGTCGACAGTTGCTTTCTGTCCGGCTCTGTTCCCATCGTCGAGAAGAACAAGGGCGGGGGGCCGTGTGTCGGTCAATAATGGCGCATTCAACAGGGGCTAAAGAACCATCCCACCACCAGCTTCAACCCGGCTGGACTGTTGGATCTCCGGGCTGGGCGGAGTTGAGTCGCCGTAACCGGACAACAGTACTGTTCAATGCAACTTCCCAGCAAATTGCTTTTGCCCTTGAATAGCACCCTTGAATGATGGCGCGGAACAAAGCGGACTACATCTTGTCACTCACTACCTTTTTCATGTGAAGCCGTGCGGACGAGGCGCAATCATTGCATTGATGAGCTGTCGTGGCGTCAATCTATGACACTTTGCCTCACCGCTCAACAGATGTACGAACGACTAGGACGCAAACACGTTATCAGACACATTTCTCACTCACATCCGTGACACGACATTGTCCCGCACCTTTCTTTTGAAAGAATGGGAACAAGACCTTGCGTCCAACCACTGACAACTTGCTTATTTGAACCATGCCAGGACATGGCCTGTCTGGTGCCGACCTTCTGGCTGCAAAGCGACTCCCAACAATAAAAGAGGGACCCATAGTTCTTACAAATTACTTTGCGAAGAATGCGAAGAGGATCAAAAACACGGCTTTCGTAGCAACGATCGCCAGCAGACTACAGACGCAGTGTAACCGCCCAAGAAGGAACACGAACGGCTACTATCTAATTTGTCGCTGCTCCACCACAGGCTATTTGGTCGTCTGATACTACGGGGTATTACGATGACCAGTTTTGTGATGATATGTGTGTGTGTGTGTGTGTTATCGACAGGTCTCTGAGGTATCTTTACTTTGTCGCACTGATAGTGATGCTACCGAAGTACCCATACAACTCGGTGGCCCTCAAGCTTTGCAAGTAATGAATACTTTGCCGAGGTTCACATACCACAGTGTTTGTAAGCTTACTGTGCATCCCACGCCCAGAATGTGAATGCCAGTAAGGAAGTAACTACGGAGTAGTGACAGCCGTGTTTTCAAGGAGGCGCTGATTGGTTAAGCACGACCACCATAACCAGACAGTCTGGGTACGGAGTACATTGCGTTTACTTTTGGCCAGGCGAGTGGCGGGACTTGCGTATTTTTTTTAGGCCATGCAGGGATCACCATAAAATTCTCCTACATGACTTGGGCAGCTTTCAAGAGGGAGCCATCTCGGTGAAGAATTCTGGCCTGCGCTTGGTGCCACTGCTCCGTTCAGACCGCGGGGTGGTGCTACAGCAGACAAGAGTGGTGGTCATCACGGGCCTCGAGCCACCCTGATGACAATAGGTAACTATGGACTGACATCAAGGCTACGGGAGGCTTTTTTCCTAAGCTTACATTTGGGTGGTCAAACAAGGATGTCGGAAGCCCAAAATTTGCGTTGTCATGTCTTGTGTACTCCGTACTCCGTAATGCGTTGTCTGTTGGGCGATCCGGCGCTGCCAAGTTTGCGTTATTTTTTTTTTTCCCTTCCTTAGAAGGGGTGTTAAAAGTTTGTCGAGTTTCCGAGCGCTGGCTTGCCGTCAGAAGCCAATGAGCAGTACCGGGTACCTGACGCCACTAAAGCCAGGACCGGAGCCAGTCGAGTCATCGCAAACAAGCGCGGAAATGGCTGACGAGTCCTCTGATTTGCACTGTGGATAGTGGGTGCGCTACGCCTACGGTCGCTGCAACACCAGCAGCGAATCGGTCAAGTTGCGAAGACCAAGTATCCGGTACTTGGACCCATGAGGACACCACCACCTCGGCGCTTCGCAAATCACATTTTTACCCGCCCACGTCCAAGCCGGGATTCGCAACACTCGCAACACTAGACTGGATAGCTGGCGGCGGCTTCGTCTCCCTAGGTCTGCTCGTGCGCAGCCAAGCAGCCGAATCGGAAGTCTCGCGCACATCGCTGGCAGCCTGTCAGGGGTTGCCACATGGATCCAATGCCAGGTACCAGGCACAAGAGATTTCATGTGGAGCCAATGGAAGCCCAGAGGCACAGGATCCAACCCAACGGCTAGGTGCTATTAGCGGAAATAGAACGCGCCAGGTGGCGGCTGCCTTGCTTGTTTCCTCGCCGTAGGGACATGTATGGCACAAAAATGTTCAATGAGCCTGATAATTACACAGCCTCGAAAGAGACAAGAGACCAGGACGCCTCTCCCCTCGATTTGTGCCAAGTTTCAACTGAAGCAAGGTAAGCTACTGCGTATGACTGCTTCTTTGAGGAGACTTGAGACTTGCCGGCTCATTCACTATTGATCAACGAAACCGATCGGGCATCCGCGAGAGGTGCCGTCATGTTCCAAAAGCAATGCGGTATTAACACCTGACAGGCGTTGTGTCCGATCCCGGGTTTAAGGTACATACTTCAGTGCAAATTCCTGTTCTACCATGCCCACCAGCCCACAAGACGCATCTTTGGGCAACAGTTCCTCGATCTGGGATCGCGCGACCCGTGGACGTGTCAGGTACCCGTTCTGCCGTGCTGCCGTTCCGCACAGTGCAGCAGATAGAGAGAGGGCTTAGCAAAACCAGCAAACTACAGTAGGGATTACTGTACTCCGTACTCCGGAGTACTCCCTGTCATCGTTGCCTTGCGTATTCCATACTTGGCTCCCTGCTATGTTCCCGGCTGACACTTGGGCTGCTCCATCTGACGCCCACGCGACGGCTGTCGGGATTATCAGCAAGGAAGACGAAAAAGGAGGAGTTGGGAAGTAAGAAATAGTAAACTAACACCATGGATGACGCTACGAGTAAAATAAACATCTCCCTCTCTCTCCCCCTACGCGTTTTTAGACGGAAACTATTGTAAGCAATGCTCAACGTAGTTCACTGATACAAGCCTCCGTGACAACAATGCGGAGCAGAATATACAAAATAGGTAGGAACGACTGGAGCACGCACTGGAGAGGTGTGTGTGATGCATGACAAGCCAAGTGAAAACTCTTTTTTTTTTTTGTCTGTGCCTGGCGGGGGCGGACCGCCACGGCAGGCTATCTATCACAGAGGCATTTGGGTTCTGCGTGATGAACTTGTGAAAACCCTGACAAGACAGAACGTGTATCGATTGCAACGGCCCCGTACAGCATGAAGTCAAAGTAAGCACCGTGTCTTAGTACTTTGTGAGGGAGGGGGAGAGGGGAGAACAGAAGCAACTAGAAAAGGGTGAGAAGAAAAAGGTATTTCTACGGAGCACGGATCACAGCCACGCCCAACCTTCACGCCTCACTTAAGAGAGAGGGGGGGCGTCGTTAAGTCTTCAGACTTTTTCACACGCCCGTTCTGACCACACTACAATGGCGAAAACAAGAAGCTAGTCACTGGTCTGTGGGTCTTGTTAAGAATCCATGGAGATAATGCACCAGTAATCGTACTGAGAACTAGTACTCTGCCCGCGGTCTGAGGCGTGGCGTTGGATCCAAGATACCTAGTCAGTCAGGTACCCGAGCCAAAACAAGAATCCGTCCTCACCACCATGTTGACATGTCTACGGAGTACATGTCTTTCGGTGGGCTCTTGCTATCGCCCGTAAGGTTCTCGAACTTTACCTGTGGCTCCGGGACGACCCACGTAGTCGACGCCAAACCACATGGAAGAACAAATTCTTGTTCAGAGTCTGCCGGTGCCACACGGTCTGTTCCTGAGCCATGGAGATGTATAAATCAAGCCTCCCGCCCCCGTTGAACCCCCCCCGTTTTGCGACTTCTCTCCAACCCAACTACCATCTTTATAAACTGTTTTTGTGTTTTTGTCCTAGGACTTACATTCACTCTTTGAAGCGTATCTGTTGATAGCTTCTACACTCCTTCACAACCAAGATCCAACTTATACAACGGCTCGGCTCCGTATCTCCAACATTCATCTCTGAGGCTAGTTCTCGAGACCACCAACAGTCTTTTACTCAAAACAAACGAACAAACACAAACACCAGTCAAAATGCAGTTCGCTATTTCTACTTTAGCCCTCCTTGCCTCTGCTGCTGCCGTCAGCGCCAGCTCCGTCTCTTTCTGGACTCTCGATGATGCCACCCGCACCGTCTACTTCACCCCTAGCAGTGGCTACGACGAAATCAAGAGTGTCACTGTCGACAACAAGGAGAAGACCAAGGTCGAATTCCCCGAGAAGTGGATCGGCAACTTCTACGCTGTCAAGAAGGGTGAGGAGAACAAGCCCGGCATGCTGGGGGAGGTCAACTTCAACAGCTGGGGTGGCATGACCTACTTCGATGTCTCTGCCATTGTAGCCCCCACGGACCACGACAACGTCAAGCAGATGTGGCCCGCCAACGGCGAGTCCCCCATGTCTGGATGCCTGGTCTTCCCTTGCGGCAACGCCTACTGGCTCCCTGATGACATTCAGACCAAGGTCACCTCCGAGCATGACCTCATTACTACCCTCGGCGCCGGTTCCACCGGCATCAAGTTCGCTGAGGCCCAGTAAGCTATTGCGGTAAAAAGTCAACCTGTGATTTAACTTGGGCTCGGCAATTCAAGCCAATCCATCGGTTCTTTTATCGAATGGGAGCGCATGCTGAGTCTTGATGATTCGCAACCTCCTCTCTGTCTCGTTCATGAAAGAATGCGTGCGCTGAGCGCCCAATTTATGATGCAATGATATACGGAAACAAAAAACAGGATTAAAAAGCAAGCTGGGAAACAACGGATACCCCTCGTGACTCCTGAACAAAGGGTTCAGGAGCCGAGACACTTATGGGTTATGGGGCAGTTTAGAGCAACCTGCAGGAAATAAAGGCGCAGCTGGGCAATTTCTTTATTTGTGAGGGATTCATGATCATTTTTTCTTCTTTCTACCGGAAGCCGTTCAGGTGCAAGCCTGTACGGGGTTCCAACCACTTTTCCCCTTCTCATTCAATAGTTGGCTTTCTGTGTTTTGACAGCCTAGGCGGCAACACATCTTACACTCAACACATGATAAGTGTGAGTAGTGAGCCTGTTGGACTGGCATTCCATCAAGAGTCCAGCACTCACTTCACAAACAGCTTTTTAGACCTTCTTACTCTCGTTAACAAAACATTTCTCTTTGGACAAAGGCCCCCTTTCTGATTTTGTATATATGCATGAGATTACAGACACTATACCCCTTTGGAACATCATAGATCGAACATGAAATAGAACCCTCTACATCTTACGATGGCTTTTCTGGCGTCAGGTAGACACGCGCGTGCTAGTAACATGTGTGCATGTGTGTGCGCATGTGTGCGTCCGTGTGGCGGATGAGATTGTTAGGTGAGTGTCGGCGAGTGTGGGTGAATTGTATGGGTGAAGTGTGTGGGTGAGTGTGTTGGTCGGCGGCATGGCGGTTCCGAATAGAGACGGCAACGTACACAAATGGAGTGGTGGGAGGGGCGGAGGGGGCATATGTGGGGAGTAAAGTCCGCCTAGAAAAGTTCAGACGATAACTACGGAAGGTACTCCGTACTCCGTCCAGGTTCCTGGCGCAGATGCCGTTCATGAGTTGCGGCGTTGCGATTGGTGCGATTGGGAAATCGGCGGGAAATCGGTAGGAAAACTAAGTGACACTCGTTTTTCAGAGAACACGTACTCCGTACAGAGTAACTAACCAACCCCCGATGCATTCAGTACTGTTCGGAGTGCTGCCGCCGGATCTGGGCATTGTAGGGAGTACACCGACCGGCTCAGAAGGACACGTGAAATGCAGGCATCTGCGCCGTACTCCGTACTCAGGGCAGGTACATCTCCCGCTTCGCTTCCTCGTCGATCGCTCACTTTAGCATCCAAGAGTGGCTACTTCACGGGATGATTTAGTTATTCTACTACGGTCTCCGTACGTCCTAGAGCTACTCCGTACAGTATGTGGCATTATCTATTTTACCTCCGTCAGGTATCGCCCCCATCCTTCCTAATATGGGAAGCCTATTCTTCCAGTACGTGGAGGGGGTAAAATACATTGTGCCTCCCCAATGTATGTTGCCGTCTTTGTTTCTGCCTGCTTGCAATTCAGTGTGGTGTGGAGACTTGCCTGACGCTGTGCTACCATCTAATCAGGCAGCCAAGAGGCATTTATTTCCCCTACGTCGTACGAGATAGGATCAAATATAGGCGATAAAATGCAGGACGGGATTGGATTGTCTACAACGCGTCGTGTGCTATTTTGTATGCAGCCGCATGTACTGTGGCTTTGCTGTGGCTGACTGCGCAAGATAAGCTCAAAGCTGTCACCGCATGATTTTTTTAAGACCCCAAGTCTGCGTTCAACGGCAATTTCAATTTGGGGTTTCCCCTCGCCCCCCCCCCACCTTCAACTACATCAGACCTCCGATATAATCTCGCTGCGATCCCTTCCAATTGGTCATTTGGACTCGGCTTGACAACCAGTATTCCTTGTCTTCACGGTTGCAGCAAACACGGCATCATCACATCAATTCAAAATGGCGCAGAAGACGACCCTGAAGGAATTTGAGTCCGTGTATCCCAAGCTGGAGGAAGCGATTTTGGACCATGCCAAGTCCTATAAGCTTCCCCGGGCGGAGCTTGACTGGCTGAAGAAGGTGAGTTGAATGGCCATTCCCCTTGTCACGCCGTCATGTTTGATTTGATTCCCTCGTTCTTTTCTACATTTTGCATCATCTTGCTCCCCCTTGGCAGCTTGGACCTCCCTGAAACTGACTGATGGCCGACCTGGGCTGCAGAACCTCGAAGTCAACCCCCTCGGCGGAAAATGCAACCGCGGCATGTCTGTCCCCGACTCGGTCTCCCTGTTGCTCGGCAAATCCCTCAGCGAGGAACAATATTTTCAAGCTGCCACCCTGGGCTGGATGACCGAGCTCCTCCAGGCCTTCTTCCTCGTGTCGGACGACATCATGGACAGCAGCATTACGCGCCGCGGCCAGCCCTGCTGGTACCGCCAGGAGGGCGTCGGCATGATCGCCATCAACGATGCTTTCATCCTCGAGTCCGGCATCTACATCCTGTTGAAGAAGTTCTTCCGCAGTCACCCCGCCTACGTCGACCTCGTCGAGCTCTTCCACGAGACCACCTTCCAGACCGAAATGGGCCAGCTGTGCGATCTTCTTACCGCTCCCGAGGACACAGTCAACCTCGACAACTTCTCCATGACCAAGTACCAGTTCATCGTCATCTACAAGACCGCCTACTACTCCTTCTACCTTCCCGTCGCGCTGGCCTTGCACCAGCTCAACCTCGCCACGCCCAAGAACCTCAAGCAGGCACAGGACATCCTCATCCCCCTCGGTGAATACTTCCAGATCCAGGATGACTATCTCGACAACTTTGGCCGTCCGGAACACATTGGAAAGATTGGCACAGACATCAAGGATAACAAGTGCTCGTGGTTGGTGAACCAGGCCATCGAGATTGCTACACCCGAGCAGCGCAAGATCCTCGAAGACAACTATGGACAAAAGGATGATGCGAAGGAGGCTGTCATCAAGAAGCTTTACGATGAAATGAAGCTCAAGGAACGGTATGAGGCCTTTGAGGAGAAGAGAGCCGCCGAGATTCGCGCCATGGTTGATCAGATTGACGAGAGTGAGGGCCTGAAGAAGGGCGTGTTTGAGGTGTTTATCGACAAGATCTACAAGCGCACCAAGTAAAACATTGGAAGAATGCCGTGCAAGAAAGTAAATATAGTAAAATACCTGCTCTGGTAGTTATGCATAATGAGGGTACGCTTCAGTAGACGGATCAGGGACATAGAGCAAAATCGTTTCAAATTCCTTACATATCCTCAAGCAGACAAACTAAACATTCCAGCTTGGGCGCGGTAGCGTAATAATCAACTTAGATTTTGTCCAACGCGTGGTGTAGCATGCACACTCCTCTGATGCAGCGTTCGGAAATGGCTCGCTGGCTCAAAGTGTGGTAGGGGATAAGCGCGCAAAACCAGGCGGAAATTCAGCACCAAAGCTACTCCATCAGTTTGACCACTACTACCCGGATAGCGATACCATAATGCCTGTATAAATGGGCATGAAATAGCAATGTACGATGTTATTCATCAGCCACCTCACGTTGCTCGGTGGAGATGACTACTATATGGAGTTTGATCAGCACATCCCCCCCAGTTTGGAACCTTGCGGCCGCGAAAAAAGAGGGCGAAACTGCATAACAACTAGACTTGTCTTGGCATGTTGTTTAAAAACTAAATGTAGCTAGATCACTCAAGGCAGTATATATGTTTTCGCACTGAGGTTACATATCTGGTAAAACCTGCGAGAAGCCCCGGAGGGTTTGTATAAGTCATGTAGTAGTAGTAGTACATCTAGCTGTGCATAATCCATGCAATTCAGAAGGGCTGCGCTGGCGCATTGTCTTGGTAAAAGGTGGAGTCAGATCCATGAATCAGAGTACGCTACCTCGCGGGATTATTTATTCAACCTCGGTTGATGCCCTCTTTGCCGTCAACCTTGACCTCCCCCTCTGATTCTAGCGTACCTTCTTCACCCGCCTTTTCGTCCTTGTCATCCTTCTCGTCATTATCGGCTGTTACGACTTCCTCCGCTGGCTCGGGAGACACAGGCTTCACGTATTTGGATTTTGCAATATCGGCGAGGAAGTCTCCCGCATCACCGAATCCTTCAAGCTTGCCCAGCTTGGATGAGAAGAACTCCACGTCTTGCAGCATACTGTTGTCACCATAATTAGTAACTTGATCTCATACTTTTACCTTTGCGCAAGCAAATGACGGAGCACAAAGACATGCATTGAGAACACTCACTTTTGTTGACCAGCTTCTGTCTTGGGAGTTGCCTCCCTAAGAGGAGCTCCCAGCTGTTCTTTATAGCTAGCGAAGACAGGCGCCATAATCATCTGGATCGAGCTTTCGGGAAGATGTTTTGTAAGAACACGGTGCAGCGTAGTGGTTTCTCTGGCGAGAATCTCCATGTATGGTTGTACGGCCCCGGGCTTGGCCGAATCCCAGTCGATAGTTTTCATGCTTTTGGCATGGATGGCTGCTCGGCCACTCATTATGTCTACTAGCTTCTGGTGAATGCTGGCTTGGTGGTCCTGCAAGAGCCGGCGTACCTTGTCAAATTCACCCATCAAACTAGACACTCCAGGCCCCGAACCAGCGCGGCTCCGTACAAACTCTCGAATGTGAGGGACCAGCGTGGCCGTGAATGATAAAGCCTGTGAAGCTAGAGCCAGGTGCTTCGTAGTGATGTTTTTCAGTCCCGCAGAACGAGTTGCACCTGCGCCGAGAATTAATTGCGTGCAACGAGAGTTAAACAGTTGAAGATATGCTGTCAGTGAGGATGCTACATCTGTTGTCATGGACGGAATACCGGCAATCAGATGTAAGAAGCTGCCTATGCCCTCGAGGCATAGTATGGCGGAGGTAGGAAGAAGAAACTTTTCTGACTCAATAACAGCGGAGCGTGCCTTCTCTTTGCCCGCCCCATTGGTTTCTGCGGCCTCGGTTGTGGACGCGCGCTTCTCAAGATCTCTATAGGGGATCCAAATTTTGTTGTTCTCAGTCCAAACGAATGCATCCTGCGTGCTCGACCCCAATATCAAGTCCAGGAGTTGCGAATCGCCCTCTGTAAAGTCCTTTGCGTTCCATTGGTCAGCTTCCATGCCCTGGGCTAGCTTTTGCATCTCCGCATCGCGATTTCGCTGAACAAACTCTTTGATGTGTCCATTAACCACGTTCTTGAGTGACGTGCCGCTGCGCCCAGAGATGGCTTCGCACTCGTTGGCAAAGTAGAGGTTCAGAGTAAAGTAGCGAAGAAAAAAGTCTAACGGCAAGTGAGTGGCTTGCTCGGTCCGGACTTTGAGGATCTTGACAATCTTGTCATTGGCAACATCAACAGCTTGTGTCAAAAGACTATTAATATCCAAACTCTTGTGGAGTTCTTCTTGGAGCTCTACGCCAGCGGCAGCCATGGGGTTGATAGAATAACGGTCGGGCCGAGGACTGCTGACCGGCGATCTGAAGGGCGGTGATTTCACTCCGTCTGGGGTCTGTGGACTGGACAAGGAACTTGCGATGTCAAGTAAGACCTTCACTTGAGTCGACAGCCGCCTCAAAGTCTCCGTAACCCCAACATAAATCTTGACCAGAAGTACTTCGGCATCTTCTGGGTCCATCGCGCGAAGGTTTCTTGCTAGATTGGTGGATTTCTCTTGGCTGGAAAGATGTCTACTTCCGCTTGCTGTAGACACTGACAACATAGACTCGTTATCGTCATCGCTTGAACTTGGAAGAGGACGTCGAACCAGATTGCGAATTTCGCGAAGCACTGTATCTCGATATGCCATGGCTGCATTCACAACGTATTTAGCACGATGCAATCCTACCATGTTCGGCATGAGCTGAGTTTTGAGTTCCTCCGTTGATGTGAGGTATGTAGGGAACACAGATGATGATCGCGAATGTCCGCCCCGTTGTCTCGACGCTGCGTTACTCCACCGTAACAGAACGTCTGAAGCAGAAACAGACTCTGAGTGGCGCCGCAAATCTGCAAGCAGAACACTGGTCCACTGCGATTCATACGCTTTCCCGACTTTGAACCGCAGAGTGGTCAAATCCTGGTTAATCCCCTGTAACGCTGAGGACCCTCGAAGAGAGCGCAGTTCTATACCCAGCGACACACTTTTATCCGTCCCTTCACGCTCGCCCGCAATGAGTTTGTCCAACGAGTCAATACTGGATAAAGCCTTCTCTAACTCTCCGGCATCAACCAGTGACTCGCAACTGGCGAGCCCGTCAACAATGTGATGTAGCTGGATAACAGCGTCATTCAGCTGCCGCAAATTTTCTTGTCGGCGGCGCTTTTGGGCGATGAGAAGTCCATTTGTAGCCACTTCCTCGTCTAAAGCCTGGAGCTCCTCCCTTAATGCTGTTATTCTCTCGACAGACTCGGCAGCTTCCGAGTGCAGCTCCTTTAAAGAACCAAGCGCCGTGAAGAATGTCGTAGAGGCAGTCGATATTGAGTTGATGAGGTGAACCTCGATCGTGTCCATATACCATGACAGCTTTTCCTGCAGGATAGCATTTGTTGCCAATGCCTTTCTTGGAGCCGATGGTGCTGAAGAACTATCGTTGTCGGACGATGGGGGGCGAATGACCTCTGAGCGCTCGCTAACAATGTCAAATGTCCTAGGATTCTCAAGATGAAAATCCTCGTCAAAGTAGACAGTTGGGATGGTCGATAGAGGAGCTGGACCCTGAGGGGCTTTCCGCATTAACCCGGAACTTGATCTACGCGAAGGACTCGGCGCTTCGATAGAGCCTAATGATGCGATCGATGAAGTCGAACCTCGTCGTTGAGGCCTAGTCGTCGGTCGCAAGAGGCTGTCGGATCCGCTGTCAGGTTGTTCATCATGCTTTGTGCTGCGTTTGCTTCTTGTGGTTTCTTCCTCGCTCTCTTTCACGCGTCGTAATTGTTCATACAGCGCACCGATCTGTGTAAGATACGGGTTGAACTCGGCGGCATCGACAATGGGGATGTTCGTCAATGTGACAGGGGGAATGTCTCTCGCCGTTGGGATTCTGTGTGAGCTCAACGATGGTGCTGTCGTATGAGGTTGAAGACCAGTTCGTACTATAGGAGGTTGTAGAAGCGTAGATATGGCTATGCGTACACTATTTAGCAACGATGCATCTTTCATCTATTGCAAACACACTTCCTACCGTTTTGTCCCGACTCGTAAACCGAAAGAGTCGTGGTGCTCGAGGCATTGTCTAACGTGCCACCCATTGAATGTATGGAGCTAGCTGTGGAATTCCGTCTGGAAGCTGAGCGCGCATAAGATTGTATAGGCCGACTACTGCACAATTATTAGCGCAATTGATTAAAGTTCCATCGTCGACAATGGGAACCAACCTGTGAAGAGGGACCTCATGTCGACCTCCAGGTGACAAAGCCGAGAGACTGTCGACTGACTTTCCAGCATTTGAAGAAGAGAACATGATGCGCGCAATCACACCGATTCCTGCCGTGATAGAAGACAGGCGTGAAAGGGAGGAGAAAGATAAAGAGACCGACAGCTGTTTCAACGGCTTTGCTGAGGAAGTCTACCGGGGTATCATCACTAGCATTTACAGAACTACAGGAAGCGGATCGAGAAAGCCGGATTTGAGAGAAAAATACGACGATAAGGAAAGCTAATGCAATAATGATTGGAGTACCATAATGGCATTCGGCAGGACAGCTGATACGAGCCAAAGGCGTGCTGACAGTTAGCTATCGGCCATCACACGCACAGCCACGACAGCATCAGCGGGATAGCTCAACGCCAACTCAAGTTTGGCATACGCAACCGATAATTCTCCGTCACAGCCAGGGGCAACATTTATCAGTCAGTTGGCACGTGATGATAAGAAGCGTAAAGAGTAGCTCAAAGAGCCCCACCCGGGCTTAGCTGCAAGCACTTCAGTTCGCTTTCGCGTCCAAGGGCGCGTCCCATTGTCGCAACCCTGCGTCGGACGCGTTTTCACGCGTAAAGTGATTGACTCTTCCCTCCCAAACTCTTTGCCCTTGGGTTGCGATAGCATCAGCCAGCCCCTCGATTCGCAAGTTGCATGCCATTTTCGTTCTCAGCCATTCAACTTAACCATCGCGCCTTTGGGTTTTTTTCACTACCATCATTTGGCAGGTGCACAAAAGACTCCAATGATGGACCGCCAGTCTGTGTACTCCGCGCACGTCTATGAACCAAACGTTGGTGAAAATGGCGACACTCGGCTACAGCTACAACACCAGCTCGAGACCTTCATCCTGGATTTTCGTCTTGACAACAACTTTGTCTATCGGTATGAAGGATTATGTCACCTGTCTATTTGTAATTTTCGTCTCGGAGTTGAAAACTGACCTTGTTTCTACTCTCAGTGACCAATTGAGAGAGAATGCACTTCTCAAAAAATTCTATTGCGATGTCAACATCAATGATCTCATCAATTTCAATGAAGAGCTTGCCCACAAGCTTGCTTCCGAACCTGCCGAGATCATCCCCCTGGTAAGTGAAACTCGGTTCTGCATCTCGTGATGGACATTACCAGCTGATGGTTTTCACGCAGTTTGAGGGAGCTTTAAAGAAATGCACACACCGAATCGTCTTCCCGCATGAGAAAAAAATCGACTTAGCAGACCATCAACTTCTCCTACACTCCGATGCTGATGATGTATCAATTCGCAATCTAGACTCCATGACTATTGCGAGACTTGTCCGCGTGCCAGGAATCGTCATTGGAGCTTCCGTCATGTCCTCCAAAGCCACACAGCTTCACATCCAGTGCCGCAACTGCCAATACCAAGATGCCATCCCTGTTCTGGGTGGCTTCACTGGGGTGACCCTGCCTAGACAATGCGGCCGTAAGCGAATTCCTAATGATCCTACCGAAAAATGCCCCCTAGATCCTTACTTCGTCATGCACGAGAAGTCTCAATTCGTCGACCAGCAAATCATCAAACTTCAAGAGGCACCAGACCAAGTCCCCGTTGGAGAGCTTCCTAGACATGTTCTTATCTCCGCGGACAGATATCTCACAAACCGTGTCGTCCCTGGCTCAAGGTGTACTGTCATGGGCATTTTCTCAATTTATCAGAATAAGACATCCAAAAACTCCTCCACCAATGGAGCTGTCGCAATCCGGACGCCATATCTGAGAGCAGTTGGTATACAGACGGATCTGGATCAATCTGCCAAGGGGTCCGCCTCCTATACCGAGGAGGAAGAGCAAGAATTCTTGGAGATGAGCAGGCGACCAGATCTATACAACGTCATGACGGATTGCATCGCGCCATCAATTTACGGCAACAGAGACATCAAGAAATCCATCTTGTGTCTGCTATTAGGTGGATCTAAAAAAATTCTACCGGATGGCATGAGGCTAAGAGGTGACATTAACGTGCTTCTTCTTGGTGATCCTGGTACCGCAAAATCACAGCTGTTAAAATTTGTGGAAAAAGCAGCGCCTATATCCATTTACACCTCTGGTAAAGGCTCGTCAGCGGCCGGTTTGACGGCTTCCGTGCAGCGCGATCATTCAACAAGAGAATTCTATTTGGAAGGTGGCGCCATGGTGCTAGCTGACGGTGGTGTTGTTTGTATCGATGAGTTTGACAAGATGAGAGATGAAGACCGTGTTGCTATCCACGAAGCTATGGAGCAGCAAACCATTTCCATTGCCAAAGCCGGCATCACCACCATTCTAAACGCAAGAACATCAGTATTGGCCGCTGCCAATCCCATTTTCGGCCGCTATGACGACATGAAGACCCCAGGAGAGAATATAGACTTTCAGACCACCATTTTGTCCCGTTTTGACATGATTTACATCGTCAAGGATGAGCACACCCGAGAAAAGGACGAGAGAATAGCCAAGCACGTCATGGGCATCCATATGGATGGTCGTGGTGCTGAGGAGGTTGCTGAATCAGAAATACCTGTCGAGAAGATGCGAAGATATATTACTTACTGCAAAACGTTTGTTCTGACTTTCTTTCGTCACCTAGCTCAAAATTTCGCTAACCTAAGAATAGGCGCTGTGCACCACGATTAAGCCCTGAGGCCGCCGAAAAACTCTCGTCTCATTTCGTCTCCATCCGAAGACAGGTCCACGCCGCTGAGGTTGAAGCTAATACACGTTCATCCATCCCCATCACCGTCCGTCAGTTGGAAGCCATCGTTCGCATTACCGAATCTCTAGCTAAACTGACACTCTCGCCCATTGCTACGGAGGAACACGTTGACGAAGCTATCCGCTTGTTCCTCTGTTCTACCATGGATGCCGTTAACCAAGGCAGCAATCAGGGCAGCCGCGAGCTGAACGAGGAGGTCAACCGTCTCGAGGTTGAGCTCAAGCGCCGACTACCTATCGGCTGGAGCACGAGTTTAGCCACGCTTCGGCGAGAAATGGTCGAGGGCAAGGGCTATAGCGAGCAGGGCTTAAATAGAGCGCTGATGGTTTTGCAGAAGCGAGATACGATCATGTTCAGAAACTCGGGAGCACAAGTATATCGACATGGAGCTTAAATGAGTTGTTTTGCGATAAGTTTTTGTAACGATAATGCATGGCAGGGTATATTTTGAGGTTATTATTGTGGCGCTGGGTTATACGCATAGGAAATGACAATGTGAATCAGAATTTCGCACGACGATACGGTCCTAGGTCTACCTATCCTCCCCAGTCATGCGACAGTTGGTCTTAATTTTGCTGCATCATGACCACGGCGACGATGATGCGACCTCGAACGGCCAAATTGGCAATATGTGCAGAGTTAACATTTGTGCTGTAATGTAATGCCTCCGAGAACAATTGGCATTTGACAGTAATGGCCAGTCGTTCATGCAACATGTCCTCAGTTGATCAGGAGGACAATAGTTATCTCGAGCCAAACTGTGCAGCACAAGTGTCCACTACGTTGCTACTCCGCCGAACTCCGTATTACCCATGTGGTTCATATTGAAGGATGCGCGAGCAGCGTTTACGTTATTCGTAGAGGCTAATGGCAAAACCAACATGAACATCAAACGTACCATACGTGCTGTAAGTACCAGTGCTTTGTTTCACGACTTGCCACGTCTTTTGTACTGCCAATTCTTGACCATCAAGTCTGTTGGCGTTTGACATTGCTGCCGCATCAAGTAGGGAATTTGGCGCTGCTCAAACCAAGCCTGAATCCGGCGCAAATGACGCATAGAGCGAGGTTTGACGTTGAGGGACCAGAACGTGTAGGTACAGTGTACTTAATTACCAGCAGAGCTGGCGAGAACGAGGGTAAGGGGATGGCCAATTGAGGCAACGGAGACCATCTTAGAGAGTACTCAACCGAGCACCACAATTCGCTCGGCCCTGATTGCTGCTCTTTTGGTGGGGGAAACTGTTATTCTGGCGCAGAACGGTAATAAAGACACACTACAATAACTTGACGCCATACCGCTCTACTCTTCAATATTCATATGGGTCTGCTATTCAGGAAAACGGTAAAAATACGTCAATAGGGCGATGAATTTGTTTACGGGATTGGTTTGCTTTGAAAGACTATACACGTACTCCGTAATGTACTGATATAATGAAATATTGGGGGTCACAGCAAAGAGTGCAGAGCAGAGGTAATAGATGGGGTTCTTTCTGGGTAGCTGAATAACTATAGCTGAGTGAACGGTCTGAATCTCTATCTTTTTTAATGCATAGTTAGATTTATTCTTTTGCTGTCACAAGATCCCCCCCTTTTGTACTTCCAGTGTACCGAGGCAGTCGTGGCAGCAAGCTCCTCTTGGAGTTACTATAGCCTTGATAAGGAGCTAATCCAGTGGTTTGGGCATGCTACATTCTGAAGAGGGCGGAAGAGGGCGGTTGACGATAGCTACCGCTCTTTGTTTATCACAAAATTCGTAGTGATAGGACAATTCTCTTTTCAGATAATATACATGTGCTCAAATCCCATGCAGAAAACGCCTATAAAACCATTCCTTCAGGGTCGGACAGGCAATTCTGTACGCCAGCTTATACCAGACTATTTCAGACACTCATCAGACTATCACGCACTACGGAGTACTCCTATCGGGAATCGGAGACACATTCGTAGATCCGTTTGAGGCAACATGTCTAATCCAGATTCCCGCGCAATACGGATCTCGTCGCCATGACGTTCAGCGCTTCGGCTGGGTGTTGTTGTACGCCAAGCCAAAAAATGACATGTCCCACAGTCCGGGTGGAAGGCGGCTGGGTAAAGGTGCTAGAATAACAGCTGGCGTTCTCAGAGACCTCAGTGGAGGACAGGATATGGCATAAATAGAGCGAAGTAAGATTGCAAGCAAGTCGATGGAAGCAAAGAGCGAAGATCGCCACAAGATTTTTCCAGTCGACTACCCGGTGAAACCAAAGAAAAAGGAAGTACGGAGTACTCCGTAACTTGAATACCATAATAAGTGAGAGAAAGGCATTTAGGCAATGCCCCATGAACCAGGCAGCTCGTCATTATTGTGAGAGGCTAGTTCAATATCCACACACATACACGAAGGGAGCTTAACGAAATTTGTGATGCATTTGCCAGCCCGCACGCCAGCCCGCACTGTCCACGTCACGTCGGCTAGCCTATGATGATCTGATTACCACCAGCCACATACATACGTAGTAAACTGATCGTCTGCTAATTTGTTTCTCGTCGCTGTGGTTGCACGAAAACACGGCTTTGCTGCCAGGAAGTTCGCTTCCGATCAGGCTGAATGATGAAGCTCCGCATTTCACGAAGCACCAAGGGGTCTCTTCATTTGCGATGAGTAGAGGGTCGAATTCAAGTCAACGTGCCAATCAGTGCCGCGGATTGATGAAGTATCACATGAGGTCGGTGAGATTACAACAGGATATTGCCATAGTAGCGGCCAGCAGGGGCTGAGTTACACACCATGCAATGGCTAGTCCTCCGCCTCCAAGGATATGTAGCTTCTCATGACGTGAGACAAATCACAGGCTTCGGTACAACCTAGAAAGGCGACATCAACAGCAACCGCTGTGGGCAAAAACTTGCAGTTCGTGTTGTGGCCCCCTCCAATGCGTCATGAAGGGCTTTAAGGCCATTACAACCCTTGTTTAGCTAATCACAAGCATTCTACTCCATACTAGTAGAACAAGAAATAATAATGAAGAAAATTCAATATCTTGCAAGCCCCAGTACAGAGTACATAACACCACATTCTGTACTGAGTAAAATATGGCTAAAAATCTTTATTGCTCCGCGCTCCAAACTTACCGGCACTTCCATTGTAGTAACCAAGTGCTTAGTGCAAGCCTCTTCATAGCAGCTCAATCCTTGTCCAGAGACAGCTTTACCACCATTTGAGCCGTCCAATGTCGTTCAGGCCGCGAGCTGGGTTGAGACCAGGTTTCTGTTAACTGCGGAGTACTCCGTAGTTGATCGCGAAATATGGGCATGGAGGCAACCAATCTGAAGTGCAATAGTACAAAGAGGTACTTTGCCTCGCGTACGTCTATGCTATGTGTTTCGACGTCACCGCCATAGCACAATCTGGAAGGACTTGAACGACACGGCACGCACGTTCATGGACGTGGGAGGAGATTCCATCATCCAAACACCATGCACATCAATAGCTACGCCGACTTTCCCGTTCGCTGTGCGACAAGCTTCAAGGGAATTATATGTAGGTAGCGCAATTGCGATGGTACACCACTTCGCAGCCGAGTGGGTGCTGACTGACTTGTAGCAGACGTCAGATTACATGTTCTTGTGCCACCATTATGGCAAAATGTCTGCTCTCTGATTTTGGGCTATGATGGCGAAGGATTCGAAGAGTGACGACTTTTGGGCAGCAACCTCTCCACCTCGAGCTGAGAAGCGGGTGGCCATATATCGTACTGCATTCGTTTCGGCCCCCGACCAACCAGCTTGTGTTGCAGCCCCGATGCCTGTGACGTGTCATGTTGGTCGTGTGATAGTGATTTTGTCAACCCGTGTGAGTGGATGCCCCTTTCCCCTTGTGTTTCCTTTCCTTTCTTTTTTCTTTTAACTGAGTAGTGTTGTCAGTGGTCACAACACGTGGTGTGCGCAACAACTACTCACTGCTGCATCACTCCAGCACAGAATTCTACGGCCCAGGTGAAGCGATATGAGTTGTCAAATTACCACTATACTAGCGAGTACGAAAAAGGAAAAGCAGTAGCTATGACATGAGTTAATAGAAAGGCTGGAGAAAGAGGCACCATGCCGGGGATACGGGACATCGAAAAAAAAAAAAAAAACGTCCTCATGGACAAATCTATGCCATATCTAATGAGACACAAAATAGAAGAAGTGAAATATGTACTCCGTATACGGAGTAACTATATAACTATATAACTAAGTAGAAAAGTTGCAAAAGAAAGAAGCATGAGCATCGAAAGGAGCGTGTAGTTACCACGCCTATCCTGCTAGTGTGCAACCGCAAAAGGGCCGACATTTCTTGCCCATCTAACATTCCATAATAAGGATATCTGGCTAGTCTGAACGTGGAAATACCATTCAATCACCCTGCTAAAACAGTTGCTGGGTGGAGGAGCATCGCGCTTCTCTCCTTTTTGCTTTCCCACGACCTGCCAGAAAGTCCGTAACGCCAGTCATCACATCACCCTTGCTCTGTTTAAAATCACTTCTTCAGCACATTGGCCAATAGGGCCGCGTACGCGAGCGACGAGGCCATAGCAATACGCAAATCCCCAAACAAATATGTGAACAACAGACTGGCAATAACTACAGCCGTGGCGTATGACAAAAGCGCCCCAGCTTGTGTGACAAACCCGGATGTCTCAATGACCACAGGGATGCAGAAAAGGGTGACGGCAGAGACGATGAAGATCGAACGAGAGACCACAGTGAAGGGCCAGGTAGCATATTGTCGATATCGGTAGCCTTTGGGACCTATTTTGGACTTTCCAAAAGGTGCCTGTGATCATTGGCGTCAGTGAGCAGGCCAGTTATTCAAGAAACACCTACTACCATACCGAGTACAAAAAATGTACTCCGTACTTCGTATTAGACATGGAGGGGAATGAGGTTCAATCTTGCCACTAACGCATATCAATTTCCCAACTCTACTTTCCGGAATGCGTCTGGCCCAACCATCCACCTTATCACGGCAATGATAGTTGACCCATTCTGCTGGCTTGGACGAGTATTTGGCCATTTCATCAGGTCCCAGCTTCTCGTTATACGCCTGCCCGAGCTTATGATGAATGTATTTAGAAGGCCTCTCCAGCCGGTCAACGTCTTGGCGTTGAAGAATGAACTTGTCTGATCAAATCATTAGTATCAATTGCGGACTATGCACTATATGGTGATAAGCAATGAATTTTATGAGACTTCAATAAGGTGTGTCTGATTGATGTCTTTTCAAGGAAGAGCGAGTGGGATGATGTACCGCGGCTCTCTAGCTCCTGTACTAGCTTCCAACTCAGCTTTGTTGTCTTTCGATCCTGTTGGTGGTTGGATTCATCAAAAGCCCGTCTTACATTCCGCCAGCTCTTCTCCACAGTGTCTTGCAGAAAGTTGACACAGTAACAGGCTGCATCGTCGAAGGCCGGCGTGGTTCTGTAAAATTCATCTGTTTCCTGGAGTCGTGCGAGCCCGATGGCACCGCCGGTGACTTCGAGAACGTCAGCAAAATTTGAGCCCGATTACACAATAATGAAAATATACACCACAGTTCAACACTCGTATACCTAATCTGGTCAGTCTATTCTCTTCATCTATATCTACTCTGTCTACATCACCCTAGGTCAGAACAGAATACAAGTGTAGCGATTTGGACTAGTGATGTGGCAGTGTGACTCCGACATACCTGGCGAGGAGAAGCATGAACTTCTTTGGGTGGTGGCTTTCAAATCATCTAAAGCTGTCTCCGAAGAACTCCTATGCAAGTTGCCACGTGTATGATGGTTAAAGGGACGGCTAGGCCCAGCCGCCTCTTCTATCCCTTTTGTCGTTCGTGAGATGTTGGACATTTTGGGACGAGATGGAGAACCCGGTGAACTGTCGTTTACAATTTGCTTGAGCCAGCCAACAGCTCTGGGCCTGAGTGTGGCATGAGCGCTCTTTTATCATGTACTGCTCAGATGGCGTCCAGAATGGCCCTTCATCTTCACACCGCTCTCCATCTATCTATCAATCTTGTTTGAGGTGTTATGTTGACACTTGGGCGAAATAGCAAATCTTTCTTCGCGATGCACTTCGATACAAGGCGACCAACACGACAACCGGTAGGCACTGCCACGATGCAAGGCCGTGCTCACCGAGTTCCAACTATGCAGCCTCATTAAGGGGCCAGACGAAGACGCACCCTATGCGGAGTACTTGATGTTAAGCCAATGGAGCTTTTGTGTGGTGTTACCTACATGCGCGCCCAACCGAGCACACCATCAGACAAGTAGCTTGGCTTACCGCCCCATCGGGTAGGTCGCAATGACCTGTACCACTTTTGTATCATTTAATGTCACGGTTTAGTTTTATCGCGGCCCAATTTGGAATCCGGTCGACGTGCATCGTCTTCGTTAGTGGATGGATATATCCGGACCGTATACATATCCGCTGCATCATACCTCGGCATACACCACCTTGATATTGGTGGGGAAATTGGGCTGAGGGTTTTGGGGGACGATCCCTTCTCCCTTCATACGCCGAAGCAATATCACTATGGGTTGTTCTTGTTTACATCGTCATGCTTCACTAGCTACGGGAGATATTATCCTCACTAAAGCGTTGGAAGCAAAACATAACCGTTTTATACCTAATCTGACCTTCCCTCTCGATCATTGCCGACGCAATCTAACAGAAGATATACATGATTGATGCGGCATTGATCCCTGACGAAATTTCTCTACATGGGGATCCAACCTTATCGAGCATCGAGAAAATTGGCAGAGATATGTTGCGCTGAAAGCCCAAGTCTGCGCTGGGCATGGATTTATGAGCGATGTGTTGAAGCATGCATGCTCAAAAGACTTCCGCATCCAACCTAGCCTTCGGCGATTTATGACAGGCGACTGAAATCTGTTGTTACCAAATACCCCAAGTGCCCCCATGACATCCGACGTCAAGCCTGGACGTTAAGCCTAAACGTCGCTCCTGGTTGCCTGGCTTTGGGAGGAGGATCTATGACAACTGGACCATCATCGTACAAAGACCAAAGGGATTCAGTGTCGGTGGTAGTGAAGGCATTCTCGAAAATGCGATCCACGGAGGTATGCGTGGGCCTGGCTACCATATTTTCAGTAACGTCCCGTACACGATGGATGGCGGTGGATTGAGCTGGTTTAAGAGCGGGCTCAACCATGCGAGGGTGGTATGAGAAAGCCATTTATGAAAGAGGAGAATGAAAGATAGAAAAAAAAAAGGAAGGATGTCTCTATTCTATGGACTTGATTTTCAGGGAGAGCATGAAACGAATTGGGCTTAACGACAGAGCAGGACCTACTTATACCTTCCGAGGCTGACCGACAGATGGATGAAGCAAAAGCAAAACACCAACGATCAGCTATAAGCAACTACAACTAAAAGACTGCCGAAAATTAGGCCCTGACAGGAAGAAATTACTTGACTTGGGCATTCTGCGATACATCTCTTGCCATGAGAGATATAGCTACGGGCGACCAGGGGCATCCGGCTTTACTCAATCACTTTACGCTTGAGTCTAGAAGGTGCGGGGCAGTCGAAAAACACCAGTTCGATGTCATCTACTCCGTACTCCGTAATGGCATTGCAGACATGGACTGTTTTCAAGGTTCACGGTGGAAACGGAGACAGGAGGAGGCCATGGTTCATGGCCATTCGCACTCCACCGACAGAACCATCCGACATCATCTAGCTCCAACTAACCAGTAACTACAGAGTACTCCGGGACAAAGACATGCAGGACGAGCCACGGTGGAGTCGAGCGCTTGTACAACCCCAATGCCCCTCATTATGCCTGCCATGAAGCCGCTAACCCCTATTTTCTGCCTGCCAAGGAAGTGGCAGTTGTGAATCTGAGAATCGATCAACAGTCAATGATGGGGCCGGAACTATTACGTGAGCTTTCCATCCTTTTGTTCGTTGAGATCAGGCGAGATGAGAACCAATATCCCAATTTCGGTTCTGCAGATGAAGAAATCCATCGAGCTCGTCTGTGCGTCAGCTAAGAGTGACTACCTTGTCAGCAACGTATGTCTGGGATTTGCTTTTTTGAGGCCGTTCACGGAAGAGAACCTGAGCAGGCATGTTTTTCCGCGGCTGCTCTGCAATGCGTCCGGAGTGGCGGACTAATGTGTGTATTCTTGGCTGTTTGACAGACTCACGGCGGAACGTAGTGCGAAATGATATCGAAGACAGACTACTCCGTACAATTGGCAACTCCCGTCTGAATCACGGCATCCCGAGCAACATGCAATGTCGCCAGCTCGTACTCCCATGTCCGTCGCTGACACGGTCATTATTACAAGTATCCGCCATCCGAACCACCCCCCCGCCTTGCCTTCCTGGTTACTCACAAGTACTCCGTACGTCGGGCGTCTATCTTTATTTTGGATTGGCCGGCGTGGCTGGCCAGTTAGAAACGCTAGGCTCCAGCCACCGGTGCGGTATTTTGCGGTACCCTGAAAAGCTAGGACAAAGGTGTAAGCAAAACTGATGCTTCACGGCCGTGTTGTAACGCGATGTCGTCGGCAGCCAACGGTGAGCATAAGACATATTCACCAAACGAGGTTCTCAGTTTGTTACTAATAGATGTTTGGACAGACTAGCGATTCTGTACTCGATCGAATTAGTCGTCTTCTTTTCCTGAATAGAGTTGTGGTTTCTTCACACTGTTTGTACGTAGCTGCTACGGAGTACTCCGTGCGGAGTACAGAGGAGTGAAATGTTCTCAAACTGTTAGTGACCAAGACTACTCCGTACGGCGCAGGCTGAAAAAGTCCATCGACAAAACAACTGAAACAACTACCAGTCCTCCGTACAATGAAATTGCTATCCCTATAAATAGGTACACTAACTTATGCAATAGAGACCCACTACCTCGGCGTAGTAATTTAATACATATGTTGTTTCCAGCGCCGCGTTGAGACGGGAGGCAGTCATTTTGATGTACTAGTGATCGGTCATGCAAATTGAAGTGGAGGGGAGGGGAAGCGGGAACGAGGAGGCACTTTGCCTCGCGAGTGCTGATACTTGATTTGTGTGGCATCGTTCACTCTTATTGCTATCCTCCAATACAGAGCCTGACAATCAGGCTTGTCCGACAGCTTTGTTGACGGCCTCGTGCTTATGCTCTCAACATTCAATCCGCCCCTTTTCCCCCAACCACAGCACCTGCTCTGTTCGTAGTATATGTGGACATACACCTGAAAACTTCAATAATGAAATACAATATTGGTGCAGGACCCACGATTTGGTCCTTTCCAACTGCCTGTGTATTGGTGCTTTCTTCACGTGAAGTCTCCACCAGATGTAAGACACTTAAGGATCCACATCGTGGACGCTTTTCTGTGAATGTCTGAATGTTTTTTTTTTTTGTCTCGTACTGTACGGAGTACCTCTTATCATTCTGGAAGGCATGTCTGCAGGCCGGTAATGCTAAATATATTGAGGGCAGATTCTGACTGGCGTGACGCATTAATAAACTCGCAGTGTCCTCGCTGGCGGACTATCGGCACGATTTGCAATCTACAAAACAACCCCTTGAAATGAGGCGAGCGTCCGCTCATAAATCGAAATATGCCAACCAGGGGCAGTTCCTAGCTACCTCGCTAGGTAACAAGGACTAAAGTACGCCACTTCAAGCGAGCCAGTATCGCGCTGTTTACTCCGTATTTGTCAATAAATATAACTGGCTCTTCTGCTCATTGCTACAATACTCCGTAGAGTGTGATGTACTCCGTACAAGCTGCAACTGCTAGAATGGCGTGATATTTAACGAGAGCTCTAACAGCCTAACAAATGAGGGCTACAAAGTGAAGCGAGAACCACAAACCGTGCTCAGTCAAGGTGGCAAAATGGCCGCGGCTGTTTATTATTCGCTTCAGACGCGTTGTTTCGTCTGCGTGAAGAGTGTTTCATCGATCTGCCCGGCATAGACCAGGACTGGCAGATATTGGTTGCTAGATACGAAGATGTACTGGTACAACTATGAATACGGAGTACCACGCAAGCAACCCTGAAATGGGATGGACCATAACTAACCAGACGTTAAAGTTAGCTCGGTCATCGTGTTGATCCCACTACCTTGGACTTTCCCTGCACTTCTTTGTTTTCATCCTCCGCCGCGCGCTAGGTCGGATTAGTAGGCTAGTTGGTAGCATCAGCCACGATAATCGCTCCCAGACAAACTCGGCTTCGGAGTCACTTCTTTAGTTACGGTGTTTTGAATCATGGCTAGCTGTGATTAAATTCCCAGGCAGCTTCGGACCTCCAGATGTAGGAGTTGTCTTGTTTCGCAAGCATCTGTTGGAATATGTTGGCATGTGTAGCAAATACATTCATGAACATCCCACTACAGCCAAGTTCTACAAATCGGTACTCCGTACAATTGACATTATATAATGTAGATGTCTTAGATGGCCCTGTGCTGTTCCCAACGTTTCAGTAACTTGAGAGAGAATGTGCTGGTCTTCGCTTATTGGACCACAGCTATGGCCTTCTAGATTAACGAGACTTAGCCCTAGGATGGAGCCACTGAGTTTTCCGATAGACGTGAAAGAAAAAGGAGCACTCGCACAGTTTTCTCCTTTCCGTATACAAACCCGGCTTACTCTTTGCTTTGGTGGCCGTTCTTATCGCCGCACATAACTTCGCACCGTTCCATCGTATCCATCTGTATAACCTATAACCACAGCAGCTTCATCGCTGATCAGCCGGGCTGACTTTTATACTCAACAAAAAAATGCCCCAGAAAATACATGAAAGAATTATTCCTGTCAAGACTGGAACGTCGAAGCCAGTATCGAAACCGGGGTCCAAGGTGTGAGCAGATAGCAGCACCGCCCGTGGCGATTGAGGCATGTGCAGGCGATGATGCCCTGTCGAAAGCACCAAAAGAGCCCGAGATTCCTGGGGTATCAGCATGGAATCGTCAGCCCTTCGATCTCACTTATACCATCCTTCAACACACAGATGGAGATGCACCCGTTGGTTCCTTTAACGACGTACGTAGTTGACGGAACCTCTTAACCCACTTCATCGGCAAACACTAACTTCTAATGATGTTTCTAGGTTTTTTAACGACATGGAGAGTGGCAATGCGAATTGCAAAAAAGTTCGATTTTCATTTCTTGCTTGACCACGATATATTGCCTGTCACTCGGGGCAGCCTTCCTTCCTGACGGCAGCACCCAACGCAGTCAAGCACGAGTGACTTCAAATACGAATCGAGATGGCAAAGTTTTATTCTTCACATTGATTAGTTAAAACAAAAGTTTTGTGCTTTTATATCAAATTCGTTTTTATTAATTGCAAATGGTCCTTTTCGCTGTGACTATGCTGCAGTTGGTGTATGGTTCAGGTGCATATTTAACCTCTTCACTCATTGGCCGAACCTCTGCAACGAGCCACACCATACGGCTTCCGTACCTTTGCTCTCGCGCCGGGAGAGACAGAGAGGAAGACCTCCCTGCAGTCTGGCTCAGCCAGTCGCTACGAAGCAGAACTAAATCGCCGCAGCTGGAGGGGAGCGACTTAGCAGATACATCAAAGGTACAACAGCTTACCACTGCAGCCATGTCTTCCCTTCAACATTCGTGCCCACGGCAGTCATTGATGTCACGCTGAGCCCAATGAGTGGCCATGGTGAAGTCCATTGATTTCTTGATTGGGCGATTGGGCTATATCGAGATGATGGCCAGACCTGCTCGTGCTTATCGGCGGCACCCAGCCAGCCAGCCAGCGAGGTTGAGGCTCTTCAAAAGGCCTGGGCTGTATTCGAAGTTGGCTGGATGTGATGCGGGACCCCCCCAGACGTTCCTCATCAAATATCCTGGCGCTATCAGTCCAGTACTGGCGTCTTTGTCGCAGAGAAATGTAATAAATAGAGGCTGCGCACTGTCGCCAGGCCAGAATGCCAGGATCCCAGCCCACCGAGATACATATATTTTAGTTGCGTTATGAAATGAACAGCATGAGTTCCCATCGCACTTCACAAGATATAACCGATTGCTCCAGCTCAACCTATTCGACGGCAACATGTACTCAGGACAGTCCGGTTGTGTCCCCTACCAGATTGAAGACTGTGCCGGAAGAGCAACGCAACTTTTGTAAGGGCCTTTACGACACGCCGTACTTTACTCCACAGGAAGCTGACGATGTCACATAAAGTTAATTGGGACCTGCCCTCTAAGCGTGAAATATTGAGTATGCAGCTCACCCCACGCGTTTAATCGCACAAGATTCTATTTATCACACTTGCTGACTGACAACAGACCATCACGGGCATGTCTCCGTTGCGAACCTACAGGCACAGGACGACACGTTCAAGTTTACGCGAGCCCACCACGCAGCTGCGTATGTAGTTCAACGCCATTTAGATGACAGCATCGACGAGATATACAAAAAGATTGCATACACGGCAGAAAACGAACATTCTTGTCCGGGCAGCCTTTACAAAGAACTATTCCACTGGGTCAAAGAGAAGCGTAAGGGATCCCTCCAGTCGCGATTGCAGTTGCTGACTTCACTTTTCAGAAATGTTCACATTCTACCAAAAATGCATGCAGGGACAAGACACCCCTTTTAAATTCGCCCTGGAGCAGCTTCAGTTAGACATGACAACGAAACTCGGCGGAGATGTGGCTGGTCAAATGAGCCTAGACCCGAAGGATTGGATCAATACTCACTCGCTGCACAAGATTGACATTTGGGCTGCAAACCTACCCACGGTCCCGTATGGCATACCATTCGTGAGTTGACTCGGAAGATAAAGTCTCGATTGAATGGCGACCCCAATGCTAAGAATAAATACATAGAAGCTGTTTCGGCAGGCCCGCGTGGAACAAGAGCCAGGCTCTGAACATCACCATTATCCTGATTGGCCCTTCATAATCGTCGCAAAGACCCTCGTTACCTTTGTACTGGCAGCGTTTTTCTGCGTGCCCGTCATCATTCAGGTCTCGGGTGTTGTATCCCGGGGCGGCGCCATTGTGGCCTTTGGCGTTGTGGTAACTGTCGGTAGCTTCTTCTTGAATCTTGTGTTTCATAATCTTGAGACCAGCACGCTTCTGACACTGGCGCTTGCCGCGCTTCTGAGCAATTGTCTTCGGGGCGACTAAGATTGGGGAGGGAGGGGGAGGAAGGATTCGCCGAGCCCACCGCATGAGATGTTGACTTGGTCAATGGTACGATAGTATGAACAGGGATAAAACATCCCAACTTAACCAAAATAGCACAGTCTCTATTCACGGCAAAGCATGCTTAAGTGTTCGGCTTGTCCGATAAAACTAGAAAAATGCTGCAACATGGACGCGGCACGACCATCTGAACAGCCAGGGATCATTCAGGCATCAGGAAGATGCAGGATGCTCAGCCTCACACATCCCATCCATCCATATATGACGATAGAGCCTGCCGTTAGCTCGATAAGCATGAGCAAGTAGTCGGGCTTCACCGGTCACACAGCTGGAACATCGTCGCTGAACTGGCCAAATAATTGGATCGGGAATTGGCTTTCCATCGAACTCATCCTAGGACGACCGGTCGTCAGACAGCGAAAATGACCGTCAGGCAGCTCCCAGCCCAAAAATTAGACAGCACCGCCAGAGTAACCTTTATTCTGCACTGTTTCAGCTCGTGATTGCTCATTGGGGATCGCCCAATAGGTTGTGTGTTACGCTGCAGACACCTGAACACCCTTTTCGACATGCCAAGCCAATAGCAACAGGTTACCCAACACCCCACGGCTGCACGTCCAAGTCATCAGCAACGGTGACCCTGCGAGCGATCGATATGATGTACTTGAAGTCACTCGCATGTTCTTCTGAACACTCAGCGGCACGGGCCGTTTTGGGAAGCTTGCCTTTTCCTGTTCTTGCCAGACCCATACCATTGCCGCGTCTCTGCGGTGCTTCGCTCGAAGTGCTTGCACGAGTTTTTTTTGCATCCAATACACGTAAGGCTCAGTGAACGGCGGAGGAAGACAAGATGCCTATTTGTCTATTTCAGCACCACTACCTTACAGTGCTATGAATTGTTACAGTCAACAAATTATAACGATAGGCAACCTGCGCTATTAGTAGATGTAGTATAACTAAAGAACAACGGAGATGAAGAGTAAGAATTCCCCCTCACCCTTCAGCGGACTTTCATCCCTAGTTATAGGTGCTCTGGTTATCTACCTATGTATTCACAACCTACTGACCAACCCGTGCTGTGCATCACTTATAGGTCATCGTGATTCACTCGGGTTGCTTGTTCACCAGTGCAGTGAACCTATCGTGGGTCACGTGTGGGCCCGGATCGTCACTGTGTTTGGGGATTATCGCATAGCCAGGTAGTAATGTACCTAGACGCTACAATGTTTGAGCTGTTCCTCAAGAACTTAAAAAAAAATTACCAACTCGACTTTGGTAGTACAGCTACCGGCGTGCCGTACTGTTGCTCGTGTCCACACATTCCATGGTGTTGGCAGTTCCTCATGCTTTGCTATCCTCAGCCTTCCACTCCTCCTCTGTCATATGATATAATTGTGAAATAATGGTGAACACTGCCCATATCTCAGTCGAAAGTACTAGATGCAAGAGCTCCGTACCGAAAAGGTTCACGAGCCAGGTGCCCGTCACCCCGCTCAGCATATTCACATCCAAGATATCGCCAAAAGTGAAGCCTTGTCGAACGCGAAACATCTGGGCTACTAGTCGTAAGGCTGTGGCCTCGTATGGTAAGAGGAATATTCGCGTCACGGAATAAGTCAACAAGTTTCCTGCAATCCCCGCGGGCATGCGTGTGAGGAAGGTGTCCAAGTATACTGGCTGTTGATTGCCACCCAATGTTACCTCTAGTCCTGCACTTGGGCGCAACTCAGCAGACCACAGGCCCGGCGGCGCATCTTGAGACTCTGATGCTTCCACATCAAAACTTATTAGAGTGGCGCTGACTCCTTCATTTTCGTCATCATCGCTAGTGTAATCGTCTCCCCTGGTGGAGAAGACACTGGTCCTGCGTGGGTTTTCTGGAAGGGTTTGGTTCACAACCAGAGGTTCAACATCATTCTGTGGCGAGGTGGGACTAGTAAGACCCCCCACCAGTCTTTGAGGCCCGTCCATGCTAAAATCAATGACCTCGGGCTGGTCCCTTGGAATAGCAAGGGGAGGCGGAGGTGGTGGCGGAGGTGGAGGTGGCGGAGGTGGTAGGTCCTTGCGTTGAAAGACTGTGTTCGGGAGCCGTTCATAAATAATGTTCCATATCTGTGATTTAAAGTCGCGCAGCATGCGTTGCGACATGACCCATATCAAGAAGGGTGTTGATGTAATCAGCACACCACCTACCCAAGATGCCAATGACGGCAGGGTATAATCTTGTAGCGGCGGCGGGGGAGGTATTGGCGACGATTCAGTGAAGGGAATGAAGAAGCTTGGATGGGGGAGCCAAAGCCTTCCCGGTATAACGCCCATTCGTTGCAGGGCAACGTGTAATTCTAAGTGAACTTTGACGTAGGACCATACTTCCTGATGACTTCCTCCTAGTCAGGATATAACTTATCGTGGACCTGATTAGGAAATAGTACTTACATCCGACGAGCAACCTTCGCGGATGCCTCATTGATCCACCATAAGCTTAGCACTCGATCCGCATGGTAAAGGAGTAAGCTTGTTGGCGCACCAGCTAGAATAGTTGAGAGAGAAGGGCTTGCCCTGGCTTGCTTGAACAACTGCCAGAAAGGAACATGGGAGTATCTTTTGTAAATCTTGTGCGCGTTCCAGAGTTAGTCGAGGCAAAAAGAACTCCGGTAACAAAAGGCTGCTGATCACGGCACATACCAATATTCGCTGTCGCAATCCATGTACGCCAAAAATGCCTACCGCCTGAACGCACTGCATAGCGGAGGCTCCTAGAAATGAGCCTATATGCTCCTCGTGAGCTTCATGACGCCGTTGTGACTCGACCTCTGGTCCAGAAATGGGGTTTTCAGGCTCCGCGACTCCGATCACATGCATGACCTCGTTGTGAGCCCTGATGATGTCCCGATTCATGCGCTTAGTCTCTGGGTTGACAGGACGACCACGGTGGTCATATTGCTGGACGGGTTGATGGGGATCATTCTCTCCTTCGCCATCAACAACCTCATCATATGGAGAGCGGCCCTGCAGGACGTCAGCTACAACGTTCTTTGTACTGGATCAACAAGGCGACCGAATGGGGTATGCTTCGTACCAAAGCCAGAGCTGTAAGCGGTCCTTGCATACCCATGATTGCAGACAATGAGTAATTTTGTCCCTCAGCCCATATCGGAACTGGGTCCGAAGAAAGAAAAACAAAATGGGCGAGAAGCCCGAAGCGACGATTGTCGCAGGCGAAGTCCGTGTCGAACACAGCTCCGATTACCTACGGCCTGGTCGGTGTAGTCGTGGTGGATGTTAGTCCCAGCTTCTACGGAGTACGCTACTACGGAGTAGTTTTAGTGGCAACTTCCACAGATGAGCGGGAAAAGTGGGCCGCGCAGCTGCAGACACCCAAAAAAAAAAAAAGGTTTCGATCGTTGATGCTTCAAGACATGAAGATTTCGCGACTACCACTTTAACCAACTTGCGTCGTCAAACATGGCTACCAAGCAGCCACTGAAGACGACCTTTGATGTTGGTCATGTGATTCGACCCGTATTTACCGGTGGTTCAATTGCAATTGACAATAAGGCGCACATTTTGGCTACAACTCTGGGCGAGGATGCTGTTCTCACTAACCCCGCCACTGGCAAGCACCTTGCCCATATCGAGGGTGTACGATAATCTCTCTCTGTGCCTCTAGACCCATCTTGTGCTGACAATGCTAAACTAGGATGGAGAAACGATATCTACTTTAACCTGTAGGTAACTCGATGAAGCCTCCTAAGGCACAGTGCTGACAAGATCTAGTGACTCCGTCTGGTTCACACCTCATCATTTGCTCTCGGTCGTTGTCCATGAGAATATTTGCTCTAAAACCTTCTTTGGACCAAGAAACTATCGTACCGTGTCTCATTCGAACTTTGAAACCCCATGGCACCCCCGTTGTAGTTTTAGCCGTCGACCGTACGAGCACGCTGCTTGCGACTGGTGGAACAGATGGCACGATCAAAGTTTGGGATATCGCTGCCGGCTATGTGACACATACTTTTCGTGGCCCTTCCGTCCTGGTCTCTGCCTTGCACTTTTTTGAGGTCACCGCTCGATCAAAGGAAAGCATTCATACGCGCAAAGGAAAGAAGGGCACATTGGCAAACGACGATTCCGACGAAGAAGCCGACAGTGGCAGCGCAACGAATTTCAGGTTGGCTTCAGGTAGCCAGAATGGAAAAGTTCGCATCTGGGACTTACATAAGCGTGCGTGCGTTGCCAACCTCGAGTCGCATGTTTCCGATGTTCAGAAGATCGACTATTCTCCCGAGCAGCACGCTCTGGTCAGCGCGAGCAGGGACAAGACAATTATCTGGTGGGACACAACGTCGTGGAAAATCAGAAAAGTCGTCCCGTGTCTTGAACTTGTGGAAACTGCAGGTTTTTTCGACGGCGGTCGCCTGACGTTTTCCGCTGGTGCCAACGGTTGCCTGCGCATTTGGGATACAGATACCGGCAAGGAACTCACTCCGGCTCAGTCAGAGAAGAACGAGGAGGAAGGTATAGTGTCTGGCATTCACCGACCTGGCTTGCCCTTCATTCTTTGTGTTCAAGTGGATCACACCCTTACGTTCTACAATACCCCTTGCAAGGAGTCGGCGCAATCTCTGGAAGCCCCCGAGCCATTTCGTCGAATCTCGGGTACCCATGACGAAATCATTGATCTTGGATACCTACTACCTGATAGATCACTTATGGCTCTAGCAACTAACTCTGAGGATATTCGGATTATTTCTGTGGCGGAAAGTGAACAAGCGTGTGAATCGTCGGATTCGTGGGGTTCTGACTCAAGTACATATTTTGGTCAGGATATAGCGCTTTTGAGGGGGCACGAAGATATCGTAATTTCCCTGGACATCGACTGGTCTGGACATTGGGTTGCCACTGGCGCCAAAGATAATACTGCCCGACTCTGGCGCGTGGATCCCGCCAACAACTCCTATACCTGCTGGGCCACTTTCTCTGGCCATGCTGAGTCCATTGGAGCCGTTGCCCTCCCCAAGACCATCCCTGTTGAAAACTCTTCCGCCCGGACCAGTCCTCTGGATCATCCGCCGGCTTTCCTTGTCACTGGTTCGCAGGATCAAACAATCAAGAAATGGGATATTGCTCGACAGCCGCAACAACATGGTTCAAAACCACGAGCTCATTTCACTCGAAAGGCTCACGAAAAAGACATTAACGCCATCAATGTCCACCATTCCAACAGCCTCTTCGCCTCTGCATCGCAGGACAAGACTGTCAAGATCTGGTCAGCTGAGGAAGGTGAAGTTCAGGGCATTCTCCGCGGTCACAAGCGAGGTGTTTGGTCCGTCCAATTCTCCCCAGCCCATATGCCCGCCATTCAAGGAGATGAAGGTCCCGTCACCGGCAAGGGTGTGATTATCACCGGCAGCGGGGACAAGAGCGTGAAGCTTTGGAGCTTATCCGACTACACCTGTATAAGAACATTCGAAGGACACTCCAACAGTGTGTTAAAGGTTGCTTGGCTGAATATGCCAGTGAAGCCAGGAGAATCCAAGAAACCGGTGCAGTTCGTCACTGCTGCAGGCGATGGGCTAGTCAAGGTATGGGATGCCAACTCCGGTGAGGCAGCGTGCACCCTCGACAACCATGAGGACAGAGTTTGGGCTGTGGCTGTTCATCCCGAAACCAACGCCATTGCATCTGGCAGCGGCGATTCCACCGTGACGTTTTGGAGGGACACAACGACTGAGACACAGGCTGCGGCATCCCAAGCCACGCTCAGGATTATTGAGCAGCAACAAGAATTGGAAAATCACATCTACGCTGGCTCCTACAGAGAAGCTATTACTCTAGCACTCCAGCTTAACCACCCTGGCCGTCTGCTGAGCCTTTTCACATCCGTTGTCACAAGTAGCACTCCGGACGAAGGCAGCCTGTGTGGTCTGAAGGTCGTGGACGATGTGTTGGGAAGCTTAGCAGATGAACAGATATTCTTGTTGCTACTCAGACTACGCGACTGGAACACCAATGCCCGAACATCGCCAGTCGCTCAGCGGATCTTGTGGACACTGTTTAAAAGCTACCCTGCTTCGAAATTCTCCAATCTCTCCGTGAAGGGCACCCGTGGACAAAAGAGCCTAAATGATGTGCTTCAAGGACTGCGGGTATATACGGAACGTCATTACAAGCGCGTGGAGGAGCTAGTGGATGACAGCTATTTGGTGGAATATACCCTGCAGAACATGGACAGCTTAGCCCCAATCGAGCAAGGCGATGTGCCCGTCGAGGAACTGGAAGACAGACAGGGAGATTCGGTCATGGTTGGATAAATTTGCTTTTTTACGGTGGCGTTTAAAATACATGTACATATACAAATATCAGGTATGGGAGTTTCATCCGGACTCCTGCCCTGTCGAACATAAAATGTTTACACAGCGAAGTCGGACGCAGTTAATTTGTTCACATAACGCATGTCTTTTTCCCACACTTACGATACACGGGCCTTTTGCGAAGCGCGATTGGTGTGTCGAGAAGAAAGTGACAAAAGAACATATTTAAAGTCAGTAGCCTGATTTTTGTCGCATACAGCGTCAATGTACCACACGACCTCGCCCCACCATGATGCAGCTTTCCTCTAGCCTCCCCTGCCTACTTAACTCTTTACATGCTCCAACCGTCGGGTCGACACCTTCGGTGTAAAAAGTTTCTAACACCACCGTCATCACCCATTGTTCCAACACAGAGCTCTGGATACACGCCAATTCCCCCCAGTTAACTTACTTTCCTACTGTACAGAGTTAGGGTCATCGAAATGGCCAAGCGCCAGGCATCCGAACCGCTCGACGAGCTCGTAGGCATCGCCTCACCCGCGTCGAAAAAGTCTCGGACCGCGGATCTCGAAACACCACCAAATGAGAATGGCGCATCAGCACTCACACCGACACCTCTCAAGGAATCAACGACCGCAAACGACTCTCACCCCGACTCCGACTCCTCTGATTTGGAAGTAGAAGATGATGGCCCAGCCACTTCTGCGCTATTGCGCCAAGCAAATCCCACAGAAGGCTATGACGACCTGTACCTGGACACGATAGACCGACACGTCTTGGACTTTGACTTTGAAAAGCTCTGCTCCGTGTCCCTCTCCAATATTAATGTGTACGCCTGCCTCGTATGCGGGAAATACTTCCAGGGGAGAGGCCCAAAATCGCATGCTTACTTTCACGCCCTTGATGAAGATCACCACGTCTTCATCAACCTCGAAACGCAAAAGGTCTATGTCCTACCGGAGGGGTACGAAGTGAAAAGCAAGTCGCTGGAGGACATAAAATACGTCTCTGATCCGCGTTACTCTAAACAAGAAGTAAAAAATCTCGACTGTCCGTTATCTACGACCGAACGCACCAAATCGTGGACATTATCAGGGAAAGAGTACACCCCTGGCTTTGTGGGCATGAACAATATCAAAGCAAACGACTACCTCAACGTCATAGTCCAAGCACTCTCCCACGTACCCCCCCTCAGAAACTACTTCCTGTTGGAATCTTTCTCCAAAAACGCCGAACTCGTTAAACGAAACTCCATCCTTTTCCGCAAGATTTGGAACCCTCGCGCCTTTAAAGCCCACGTCTCCCCCCACGAACTCCTCCAGGAAATTGCCCTACGATCAAACAAGCGCTTCACCCTAACAAACCAATCCGACCCAGTTGAATTCCTTTCCTGGTTCTTAAACAACCTCCACCTCGGTCTTGGTGGCAGTAAAACTAGGCCAGGAAGTTCCATGATCCAGCGTACTTTTCAAGGCAAACTCAAGGCTGAATCCCAAGCCATCACCGCCCGCGCAGACGCCACAGACCGTCTGCGGTTCGAGGAAGCCGCCGAAGTAAAAGTGGACGTTGTGCGCTTTCTCCTACTAACGCTCGACCTTCCCGCCGCGCCTTTATTCCAGGACGAACTTGAAAAGAACATCATCCCCCAGGTGCCTCTCACCACCATCCTGTCCAAATATGATGGGAAATCCGCACAAGAGCACCACGCGCAACGGAAACGCTATAGGCTCCTACACCCCCTTCCCCCTTATCTAATATTCCACGTTAAGCGCTTCTCCCAGAACAAATTCGTATCAGAGCGAAACCCCACCATTGTCACATTCGATGCCAGAAATCTAGATGTATCGCCGTACGTGGAGCCAAACCCGGCGGAGTGGCCGCCCTCGGAGCCCATATGGTATGATTTAGTAGCCAATGTGGTTCATGAGGCAGTCCGCACAAGGGAAGATGTAGCTGATAGTGGGGATGAGAGGAAGACCTGGAAGGTGCAAGTTAGGGACAGATCGACCGGCGAGTGGATTAGCTGCCAGGATTTGTTTGTGGAAAAGGTCCAGAGCGAGTTGTTGTATTTGGGTGAATCGTATCTGCAAATTTGGGAGCGGAGGAGAGAACAGAGGACGGCGATGAATGGGACGGCGAAGAATAAGTAAGCCATGGAGCGCGACGATAAAACTAGTCAGTGTCTGCATACCTAAGGAGTATAGTAGGAGCTGAAATGATGAAATAATGGGGTTTACTAGAAAGAAATATAATGGACCTCGCAACGTATAATGACTATCACATAACTTCATTAGGGCGTCTGGTGAGAGAAAGGAGAAAGACCGTCGCTAACGCGCATAGCGTTTGAATCTTGTTCAGCTAGTCTGCCACCAACATCAGGCGGCTTTTTGCTGCATCGTTCCGACTTTGGGACATATTTAGCTATACATATAGTACATCATTACATGAAATCCTTCATGACTACACAACCAACGCGTCAGGTAACATCACCAGTTTCTCACATCCACCGTCTCCCCGTGTCCTCTTTTTCGGTTTCTTTAAGAACCAAAACCGTATTCTCCCGCCGAACCTGCCGCAATGCTTCCAATCAAAGAAAAACAAATGATCAATTTACAACGCAACCTCAACACAGCCCTTAGTACCGATTCTCTCTCGAACGGATAGGCTCCGGCGAAGCACTGACCCTGTGAAGAAAGAGGCAAGGGGGAAAAAGCCAGTTCAATAACAGGATGATATAGCAAGAAAAGCAACGCAGTAAACAAGAAACACCCCATTTCAAGTTTACAAGTAAGGTGGTAAACCAGTATTGTTATTTTCTTGTCTCACAGATACTGTACAACAGATGTGACGGGAAATTTCCTGGGCGGCTAGGAAGAGGCTGCTATTAAGAACATAGGCACTCTACTCAAGGCTTTGTCGCTGAGCGTTGGAGTTGTGACGTCTGTCTCCGCCTTGATTCTGATTGTTTTTCTCACGACGCTGCTCGTCAATGGCGGTTCTTTGCTGGATACTAGAGTCATGGGTTTTGAACTCTACACGCGTATTCTGGGGGAAGTTGAGGACATGTTTCATGATCTCTCTGTTCATGGTCCTGGGTTAGCTAGCTCTCATCGCCAAAGTGGTACGAAACATTTATGAGAGCGGATTTCTTACCGAATCTTGAGTACACGACTACCCACCGTTCGAGTCCAAATGCTTAGAATATCCTCGCCATTGCGCATACTGAGAACAGCACCACACACCTCCTCACCAGCGTCACCAAACTGGTCGCCAATTAGAGAAAGGAGTAGGTCTTCCCAGTAGCGATCAGCAACACCCTTCTTCATCCTCACTACCCATTTCCCTCCTTTGTGATTCACCTCGTCCTCCCAGATGGGACGAACGTCTTTTTTGAACAAATGATAGTCGGATACTATAGGGAGTGTAGATGGCCTTTTCAGATGAGAGTAAATCTCCCAAAACTCTTCAGCGGTCTGCACAGTGGCAATGCCATGCAAAGTATTCTCGTATTCGATGAAACCGTGAGCCTTCGAGATGGGAGGACGGTACCAAAAGGACCAGGCATCCTTCAGCTGATGAGTTGTGGAAGATGGTGTTGAAGCAGGTACCCTGTTCTCGACAATGGCTGCCATGCTAGAAACTTTTGACAGGGGCCTGTTGCCGTCCTTGGAGACTGTACTCTTGGTCATGGCCGTGCCCATGGCCGTGTCGAAAGGGTTTCCAGATGATTTGGGCGTCTTGGCGGACCCAAACGACGCAAAGGCGCCAGAGCCCAGGCCAAAAGCACTTGATGCGCCGCTGGTAGGAGAGACTAGACCACCACCTGGCGTATTGAAGGGGCTGGCTTTGCCATGCGCCGAGGTGTCGCCTCCATGCCGCTTAGAGAGAGGACCATTGCGGGAGGTATCGTTAGCCAATGAGCCGTTCGGGCCGGTTGTTGATGTTGTGAGTGACAGTTTACCGGAGCTAGAAGTGAAGGCAAATCAGATGCGATTAGCCTCTGCTGGCTTAAGACGGTACAGGGGACATTGGAGCATGTGGCACGAAATAAGGTGGGAATGTGGTATCCGGAACTTACTTTGTGCGACGGGTCCATAGGTTATTACTCTCGGTCGCCATGAAGACGTTGTTTATGGCTCGCGTTGAAAGGAGCGGATCGATGTCGGTGGACACCCCAAGCGGCGTTGCGAGGGCCAAAATTAAGCGGAGGGGGAAAGCTGGCAAGAGGGGCGGCGGCGTATATGTTTGGCACAAGACCAACCTGTGATATGATTATCAGGATGATAAAGTTCGGATGGGCGTCGAAGGCGGTAGCGTCGAGACGGTCAGCTGTGCTGCAAATCCCTGTGTAGAGCAGAGTCTTAATATTATGAAACGACTGCTGGATGTTGTGCGAGCAAAGCGAGCGACTGGAGCGTAGAATGTGGATTGCGTATCAATTGAATATGATATGTGCGAGATGCCTGAAATGTTGCAAATTGGGCCGAGCGGCTAAGATTTCGATTTTGCGAATACTAAGATAATTTGGTGATAAGGACGATGCGTAGACGGGTTGGTATGAAGGGCGGTGTCGAGTTGAGGAATGTAGCGTTGCTTGGTGGATCTAAGGACTACTTTTTTTTTTCGGCGAGGACAAACGGACTGGTGAGAGATGAGCAAGTGGGACGTATTGCAAGGTGTGGTGTTGTATGTGGCGCTTGCTGTGTTTGTTTCCAGTGTTGCGCTGCGCCGTGTGTCTGGTTGTGGAGGTAGGTCAAGAAATTCTTGCCAGCTCGCGGGTCGACGTCCTCTCAACTGAGCCAACTGGGGCAACTTGGTTAGGGCCTGTTTGCGCTGAGCGGCCGGACTGTTACCAACACTGCACGCTGAACAGAGCGTCTATCAGCGGAGTTGACAGGGCACTAACCAACTAACTACTCCGTAGAAGGAGAGGGGCGCCTGCAGCCCACATTGAAGCCAGTGAAATTCGGCCTCAAAGACAAGCTGATGCTCCAGGCCTCACTCGGTTGGTAGTCTGGTGGTGCAGGAAGAGGATGGTTCCGCGGCACTGGCGCGCTTCTCTGCACTCCGTACCTCGATGCACCATCCCAAATAACGTCAATAAACTGCCCCTCGGCCACCAACGTGACGTGAGCAAAGTAAGTGCAACCGTCACGCCTTGTCATTGTTCTTGCAAGCAAATGACAGGAGGCCTACCGGATAGAAACCTTATCTTACAACTATTGCAAAATTGCGAAGCAGGCGAGGAGGGCCTGCGACTCCCAGCTTGGGTCAATCTACTGACGCTAGCAACTCCCTTCAGCTAACCTTGCCCAAATGCGGCTCGCCTGGCGCCCGGAGCAGAAGAGCCCCGAGTTGTGTAAGTGTGAGAGTTGCAGAATGAAGCGCATGGTTGCCGCCGCCGTTCTCCCCCGCATTTCAACATGCAGAACCAGTCCGGCATCCCGTCCTCATCATGGGGCTGCCGCATGGTTACGGGAGTAGTTAATCCGTAGTGCCAGACGCTTTTCTGATGCAGTGCTGGAGATATAGAGCTTCGACTTGTGTCACAGCCGCCTGACACAGCACTTGCATGCGCCATCTTGATAACATGCTGAAAGTTGCATTTGGAGATGCTGGATGGTAATATTGTATGCGGAGTACGGAGTAGTGCTTCTCTAATTTTATCCACTAGCCCTGCAAAACAGTTCGTCTCCTCTTGAGGGCTTTGTCGAATGCTCATGCTTGCAAAATCCCCAAAACCCCAAAAATCCTACCGAGTACTCCGTACAAGGCAAGGCAAGGCAGACGCCGTCTGGCCCCACTACAGGCTCAGCCTTCCACCTCAGCGCATCCACTAATTCTTATCGCCGGCGCAAGGCTTATCGCCTAGAGAAAAAAAATTTCCTAGTATAAGGAACTCTAGCTGTAGCCTGGAGTGCGTCCAGGTTATGTTCCACATCACCCAAATTCTCAACATTCACCCGGAGATATAGCTTTGCAGCGAACACAATGGCGGCCTCAAAGACGAGAACGATCAAAAACAAACATGCCGCTCCAAAAGGCTCATTCTCCAAGGGCGGTGTCAAGCGCTCCGACGCCGAAGGCATTTCCAAGTCTAAGAAACCCAAAGGACCAGTCATTTCGCAGCAACTTAAGGAGAAGAACCGCGCGTCGCTGTTGAAGAAGCCCAAGAAGAAGATTTATACAGAGGCTGAGCTGGGCATTCCGACTTTGAATATGGTTACACCTGTAGGAGTAGTCAAACCGAAGGGAAAGAAGAAGGGGAAGGTTTTTGTTGATGACACTGTGAGATTGGCAGTTGGCTATGAGAGGGGAGTCTGTGCTAACCAAGATTATAGGAGAGTATGGGAACTATCATGGCAATGGTTCAAGCTGAGAAGAATGGCGAAATCGAATCAAAATTGATCAAGGCTCGACAAATGGAAGAAATTAGGGAGGCGCGCAAGGTCGAGGCTCAGAAGAAGGAAGAAGAGAAGAAGTCTAGGCTTGAGGATGCAAAAGATTCGCTGAGAAAGAAGAGAAAGAGAAAGATTGGCAGTGGCGATGATGAAGATTCGGTCAAGACATTAGCGTCGTCAGGTTCAAAGGCTACCAAGTCCAAGAAGAAGGTTTCTTTCGCATAGGTGTGCTGTCAAAGGATTGGGACGGGCCGAAATTGAAGATGGCCAGGGGGTCTGGATGATCATGTTTCTTTTTGCATTCCGCATCGTTTGGCGCTCAAGGAGTTCGTGCAGACTTTGGAAAGGCGGATAAAGGTATATGCTATTTGAACAGTTATATTATAACACAATGAACAAACAAATGAAGTATATGCTGCCTCTAGCGCTGCCCATTCATTCTCTCCGACGGCGACTTGATGACCGGGATCTGTTACTAGCAGTTTTTAATTGCTCCATATGGCAACTGAGTAGCATGTATGTGTCTCCGTTATAATGGAGCAAGTCTTTCTTCCAACTCAAAAATTAATGAGAGAATGGCCATACGGAGGAGAATAGGGATATAGGGAGAATATCATTGTTTACTACATTCTTGTGAGTGATACGTTGTCTATGCAAATAATCTACTGCGCATGCTATGTAAACATTGGTTCCTTTTCCAATAAATCGCGCCATCGTCCGATTCTATTTGTATCGAATCCTCTATTGTTCGTAAATCTCAAGCTTGCGGCGCATGGGTTTGTAATCTGCACCATGCGATGGGTTCTCCAAAATAGTAGGCTCAACCGACGGAGTTAAACTACCTAAATCGACCTTGAACGCAAGGTGATTCAAGAAATTGCATACCTTTGATGGTAAGGTTAGAAACGTGTCGAACAATGGAATAGTCAATGTGACATGCTTACCGGCTTTGGATGCCATCGGCTGCCACCTATCTCAAACCAGCATAGGTGGCCGCCAAGCGAAGTTGTGATCATGACGGTATTTGGGTTTAGTCTAAACTCTTCATATGGAAGTGCTTCCTTGACAGCAATCTATGGGAGTATTAGCTTTATGATCGTGAGCAGGAAAAAAATAAGGCTCTCTTACTGGGTCGTCAGTTGCCTGAAGAGCAACAAATGGAATCCTGATGTTCAGAACGGCATCAGTGGAAGATGCGTCTCGGTAGTAGGCAGTCTCCGTTGGATACCCCCACGTTGGGCATCTACCCACTATTAGCATCATATACAACCTGGCAAAGAAATACAAAACGAACTGAACTTCACGATCAAAATCATGCAAATACGTGACTTTTTCAATAGTGGGAAGATCAAGCTTGGTATACTTCTTGAGCTCTTCCTTGTGTGTAGCAATCAATCCCTTCATAGCCGCTACCCAAACTCGTCAGGCATGCAAATAGTTTCAAAGTGAAGTTTGGATAGGTTCACTTACTGCCCATGACTTTGAGATATACTTCCTTGCCAACAAATGAGCTCTGTAGCATTTTGCTCGAAACCTCCAGATTGAACGGGTTTGAGCAAACGACAGCTCCCTTGAGAAGACAATTTTCGCCCTCTTCACCACAATACTTTTATGCAGTTAGCCATCTGTCTGCTATACGATATGATTGATTTAAAACATACGTTTGTGAGCATATTAGCACCTAAAGAGAACCCAAGACCGAATAGGGGGCGGTTCGGGAATCTTTTTTTCAGCCATTTAACCGTCTAAAAATTTTAGTTAAATAAGCAACTTGATGTGATCCAGACAAACTGACTCACCTGCCTGATATCCCAAGTAGCTCGAGCATTGTAAAGCACACCGCTGGTGATCTTACTTCCTGCGCATCCTCTTGAGTTGACCACACACACCTCCCAACCTCCATCTCCCAGCAAAGGCGTGATAGTATGTCTCAAATAAACCTCATGCGAGCCACCAGAGAGGCCATGCAAAACAACCAGCATAGGCTTGGAGTCATCTGACCCAAGATTCGCAAATTCCTCATCGGTGTAGTAGGTTGTTCTTCTGGGTAAAGTTTCGTCGTTTCCCTCAAAAGGCAGTACAGCAAAATCCACTGCGAAAGTTCCCCGATACGTTTTGTGGTCTGCGTCAAAAACTTTGCGGCGATAATAGACTTGAGGGCCGTGTGGCTTTGTAGCCGTCCACATCGTTTGAACGTGGCCATTGAACAACAGTGGGTTCAGGCGGCATGGCGGAGTCGCACTCTCGACGACTGTGAGCAGATCCGTCTCTTTACCATCCTTCTCCTTCAGGGCCCGTGGAGTTGCCGCATGGGTGAAATTGACTTTGGCGTGCCCGAACCACTCCATAGCTTTGCAAAACCTTGATTGCAGCGAATGAATACAGTGAGGATGCCACACGGTAGAGCAAACCGCAGTTTATAGGTTATAGGATGAAGGGGAGAGATCTGGATGAAGGTAGATGGACGATGACCGAATATCTGGGAAGTGGATATCTAGAAACACTGAGAAACTGAGATAAAAATCACGAGATTGACACTGCCACGTTAAGATAAAAGCTCATGGAGGTCCGTGGTGCTTGAAAAAGCGGCGAATACAGGCAGTTGTTCTTTCTAAATAAAAATTGACGAAGTCGTCGGGCGTCGGGATTCCCGCTTCACCCGCTTGCTTTGTTTGAGCACCAGCAAATTAAAAGATGATGTAAGGGATTAAACCCGTTCTATCTAGACAATCCCTTCGCAGAGTTGCCCAGCACTCTAGGTGCTCATTTGACAGGCGATTTTCTCAAAGCCCGATCGCCGGGATCACAACTTCTTTTTACAGTGGGTCGCTGCTTGCCGAGGCTTGCCAAGTTATGTAGCTGATCAACTTGACCGGCGAATAAATGTTCCGACATTTCAAGTCGATAATCATGTGATCTAAACCTGAAACTCCAACATGGTTGCTGCGTTTGCACGTTAATCTGCCCTCATGCTTAATCTTGACGAACTTGGTCAAATGACCACACCGCCTTTCTTGTTGCAATGGACGTCGATCCCTTTTTGTGTGTTAAGTCCTTAAAGCACCGTTGGGCGTTTCATTCCATTTGGACTTTGGATATGATTTTCATTTGACGAAAATGGGCTCCTGGTGATGACACCCTTGCCCCTCCCCTAAGATGACAGCTGTCGCTCTGTGCCATCTCACTTGTTGAACGCGACATCAGCTTCGAGATGCGATAACGGTCTTTATCATCATTGGACGTTGCTCCTAGCGGTTGATGTGCCCTCCAGTTCTACGAGACATACGCAAGTTTACAGTCGGCCCCTGCTCGGTAATAGAGTTCATAGTGGCCAACAAATTCGGTTCGAGATCCGCCTCAACATTACACAGGACTTGGACATGTCCACAGACAGCATATCCACATTATCAAGGCTTTGATGGGCCTTTAGTCGGAACTTGAAGTACATCTCCATTATCACCGTCGGATTGGAGAAGTTTGGCGACAGAACCTGCTTGATACTACGCAACTTCGCATGCCTTGCCTGAGGCAGCTTTGTTCATGCTACTTCTTGACGGTCTTGGCTTACTCACTTATAGTCGTTTGATTTTCCTATGGAGTGACGTCCTGAACCCGCAAAATGCTACGCAGCTGTGCTCGTGGGTGATCATTACGGGTGTCTCCTACTATCCACTGAGGACTGTCGCCAATTTGTGGAAGTATTGACAACTGCAGATTGGATGGAGCGACGAACAGCCATTGTGAAGTAACTTTGGCGAGGCACTCGGTTACGTGCTGAGCGTTTTAGGCTGAACTTCAATGTCTGGAAGAATGCCTTGGGAGGTTGTTTGGTTGTGGAACCGCCGAACAAATGATTGATTGTGCTTCGTAAATTGTCCGAAAGGACTCCTATGTAGTTTTTATAACCTTTAGCTGTGTGAAAACGGCAAAAGGTGTCTCTCGTTTCGCGAGAGTAGTGGTCTGCAACATCCACTACTGGTGGCGAATCTGCCAAGAGCTCAATTGAGGGATGAGATTACAAGTGCACAAGCAAAATGCATCTTGAAATTTCAAGCGACTGGACAACTCAAGAGATGGAAGCCTTAGGTGGAAGCAACGCAATTGAGCTGGACACGGGCTTGACGATTCGCCAGGCAGGACACTGAAAAGGCAGCAACTTGACTGGCTTCGGACGCTTATTGTGCCTCATAACAGCCAACAAAGTGGGCCAAAGGATAAACACTCTATCTCTGTATCATGCCTGGCGAGCCGCAGACATTATGTGTCCATATGATCACGCGAGGGGGGGCGATCAAGGCCTGTTTCGCCGTTTTTTTTTTTTTTTTTTTAACTTTTCCGTTGGTGGCTGCACGAAAGCACAACAGCGTGCTTCGCTGTCTGATTGTTAGACGGTGGTTAGGTGTCGGCGGTCCCCCCTGATAGCTCGGCTAAGGTGCGGCGATTTATTTTCATGGCACTAAAACTCAAATGGAGTGCTCGACGGCATGAGCCATCCACCACTTCATCCGCGTCACCGTTGATATGTTGCCATGAAAGATTCTAGAGGACGCGATCAGGGAGAAGGGGCTGGAACTGGAAGAGGAGTATTTTCCTCGGATCGACTGAGATCTCCTCCCAGGGCCGCCCGGCGCAGCCTCAGCAGCGGGTCACGCCATCGCCATTCAAGATCCGACCACGATTCGTCCAAGAACGACCAGCTTTACTCTCGTGACAATAGTAGAGATCGCTCACGAAAGCGCCCTGTCGATCCCAACGGTCGGAGCTCCGAATTGGATGACCTTATTCCACGATATCGAGCTAAGAAGGCCAGGGCACAAGATCTCGATAAGGAACCAGGTCGGGGTCGTAGTCGTGAACTACCTGCTCATTCTTCTCCTTCATCTGTCAAACGACACAGAGGTCGGAGCCGCTCTAGTGACTCCCCCCATCGGAAGAAGTCGAGGAGGAATCACGACTCTCCTCGACGTCCCCGAGACTACTCCCCAGAGACCGATTCTAGGAAGCACAGGCGTCGAGACTCGCCGTCTCACGACCGTCATCACCGCCATCACCATCGACGACAACGGTCGACGTCTTCTCACCACCACCCCCGCTCTCGACGATCCCCATCTCCGCCCAAGGGCTCTCAATCAAGACACAAAAGAAGTTCATTGTCGCGTTCACCATTGAAATACGAAGCTGGCCCACGACCTGGGTTCTCAAGGAATAGCGGCCGTACTAGATCTAAAGATCGCCAAAAGATATCACGGAGTCCATCGCCTTCTAAGGATCGACGAAAAGGTTCTCCTCACTCTCATCGGGCTTCGTCTCGCTCTAGCCACCCCCCTGGCGGTCCGTCTAGCGGTCCACCACTTACCGATAGAGAGCAGCGATCACAACAGCACGCACCTCCGCGGTCTCCTAGGCCACAGCGGGATCGAAGGCGTGGAGAGGACTCGGCAGAGCCGCATTACTCTTCTCGTTCCGATATTGATGACGACATGACATCACGCAGTACGTACCGTGGCAGCTATAATGCCACATACAACCACAAGTCGCATTACGGAACCGATTCAAGGGGATACTCGCCGTCTCCTCAACATGGTGGCTCCTTCCAAAACTCACAATCAACTTCCCCTTATCCGAGTAGTCGACCAGGGTGGAATGGGCAATACAGTCCTGAACAGTAAGCTCGCACAATTCTTCATCCTCCAAATATTACTGACAGAAATGTAGCCAATATTCATCTCAATATCTTCATGGATCAGGACCCGGTCATTACGGCCCACCTAGTGGTCCGGCAGATTACCACAGTTATCCACCACGATCACCCCCTCATGGAGCACCGTCAGGTCCAATGAATCCGTATCAGTCAAACAACTATCGCGGTAGTCAGCGAGGTGGCGGTCAGCGAGGCGGTTCTTCTCACAATCGAGGGGGATTTCGAGGACCAACTAACAAACCGTGGGGCCCGGATAGTTCGGAATCCTCAGCAAGGGCTACTCACCTATCCGACGAAACTGGAGGCAGACACCAAAGCGCAAGAGCTGCTTCGAGGGAGAGGGATGAATCGAAACACAGAGAGGTGAACAACGACAGGGAATGTAGGCCACCTACCGGGCCTTCAGCGGAAAACTCCAATCACCTTGAGAAATCAGTTAGTACGGTGCCATCTAGGCCATCTCGTCCTGCTGTGCCTGGTCCAGCGTCATCCCCGACTGGCACATCAGGCAAGTTTAGTTTTGCCTTCAAAACGTCGTCGAAGCCCACGCCAACGGCGCCTAAACCAGAAATATCGCAAAAATTTAACGCACCCGCAAAGAAAGATGTACTAACAAAGGAAAATGCCATCGACCGAGAACCTCCTCGATCGGCGCCCACCGAGCCCGCGTCCGCGAGGCAGAGAATGGACTTCCGAAATCCACCACCAGATGGCCCTAAGATGGTATCTAGGATGCGAAAGGTGAAGAAGATTATGCACCGACCGAAGCCTCGACCTACCTTGGATGCCGACTTGGTAGGATCTCGGTCGGTTTTCTACAGAAAGCCTGGTAACGAGTCCGTTGTAGGATCTGGAACTTATGGTAAAGTTTTCAAGGGCTTGAACGTCTACACAAAGGGCTTGGTTGCTTTGAAGCGGATACGCATGGAAGGCGAGAGAGATGGATTTCCCGTTACGGCGGTTCGGGAGATCAAGCTGCTCCAATCTTTGCGGCACGCCAACATTGTCAACCTGCAGGAAGTCATGGTAGAGAAGAATGATTGCTTTATGGTATTCGAGTACTTGTCTCATGACTTGACGGGCTTATTGAACCATCCTACGTTCAAGCTTGATCCCGCTCAAAGGAAGGATCTTGCGAAACAGCTTTTTGAGGGATTGGACTATCTTCACACCCGAGGTGTTCTCCATCGAGATATTAAAGCTGCGAACATCCTTGTCAGCAACACTGGCGTCCTAAAGTTGGCTGACTTTGGACTCGCTCGCTTCTATGCGAAACGACACCAACTCGATTATACTAATCGAGTCATCACAATTTGGTATCGGTCTCCGGAGCTCCTCTTGGGAGAAACCCAATACACTGCGGCGGTGGATGTGTGGAGTGCCGCTTGTGTGATGGTGGAAATTTTCAACCGCACGGCCATCTTCCCAGGAGATGGCACAGAACTCAGCCAACTAGACAAGATCTACAGCATACTCGGTACCCCGAGCCGGCAAGACTGGCCTGGGTTGGTCGACATGGCGTGGTTTGAGTTACTGCGGCCGACAGTGAAGCGGAAGAGCACGCTTGCAGACAAGTATCGCGATAAGTTGACCCCGGCAGCGTTCGACCTGCTCTCTAGCATGTTTCAATACGACCCTACCAAGCGACCAACTGCCGCCGAAGCCCTAGAACATGCCTACTTCATGACAGAAGAGCCACTACCAAAACAAGCAGTGGAGTAAGTTTCCCCCCCCCCCCCCTTTCGCTTCTTTCCCATCCAGAAATTTGAAAGTTTCTTCCCTATAGTTAAATGCTGACTTTCAGCAAAAGACTTGCAGAAATCGACGGCGATTGGCATGAGTTCGAGTCCAAGGCTTTGCGAAAAGAAAATGAACGTCGGGAGCGAGAAGCCCGAAAAGCGGCGAACAGGGATGCCACCCGAGACAAGGATAAGAAGCGTGCCCCGGAAGGTGCTGATGATCGCGAGCCGGTGGCTAAGAGGGTACACATTGATGAAAAGCAGGCATAGTTAGTGTTTCACGGAGTACAGTTGGCTGGAGTTTGTACTATGAACATGGGAATTTACAAATGGGTCACAGCTTTGGGAACCATGCGGAGTTATAGGATGAAGTATACAGATTTATAGCTGTCCGTTCTGTTCAACTAATGTCTGGAGCAGATCGCCGCAGATGACTTAAACAAGGGAGGGCGGATATGGATTCCCGCTCGTGTCAATCTGCTGTAAAGCTGTAAGTTAGATGGGGTAATCATACGATTTGTCGATGTAACAATCAACTATTTGCATGTGCCAACATGGCCGCTCATCAGCATAGTGCCGAATGCGACGCGAATCGACGGTGACTGTACAGATGATTATGTGACCCTGACCTGTTATTTCTGTCTATGAGCTGAACTTGGTGTCCTATCAGCGCTGGTATGATGAGGACCATTGACCTTTTCTAGATGAGCATTTGTCAGGCTTGATCAATCTTGGGATATTTTGATACTCTACCATGCAAATAAACGCTACCCTTGGAAATTTCAGCAGGCGTCATCTATACTACACGCTGCAGTGGTCCTTTCTCCGCACTTGCCACTCAATATCCTGTTTCAATAAAAGGAGAAATCTTATTTCATAAGTCTACCATGCTTAACAGCATCAAAAAAGTACACCTTGATCACTAATTGAGTCAATCCGAGGATCCGGCTACAGCCACTTGTCTCCCAGACATGTTGCCCTTAACAGGAAGGATCTGCGGGTGATCAGATCGGTGGGGATCTAGAACTCTGCGGAATTCCTGCGATTAACTTTATAAGACTTGCAAAGAGGCCCAATTTTTACGGAGTATTTTTATTTTTAATCCCACAGATGGTCTTTTGTTTTCTCGATTACTAGTACACATTGACGTGGACGGTACTCCGTACTCCGTGGATAAAAGGAAGGGGAGGGGGGCTTGTTTCTGCCTACCGCCTTGGGGCTATTGGACGGGTGAGACATGGGCGATGAGACTGCGAATTACGAATTGCGCAGCGCCATGTCGTGTGATGTGCTATGAGCTACGGAGCATGCTTCACTAATAAGTTACACTACTCCCGAAAGTTGGGAGCAGATGTTGTGTTTGGCATGCATTGATGGAGGTGGTAACTTGTAACACGGCCGGAGACTGAATTCGTCAAGCGCCTGGAATATTGCCTACACGGCGCACATTGCACTGTGTCTAGCACTGAACTGTACGTACGGTACTCCGTACTTTCTGCGGACAAAGTGAACTTGCGGAATTCTCGGTAAAACAAAAATAGCTGCAGAAAGGCAGTCAGCCACTTCACGCATATGTGCCGGTATCACACGGCAAACAAGATTATTATTGGAAAAAAACTACTCCCTCCTCCTCCTACTAGTACAATACATTAGAGTCAAGTCAATGCGTGCGGCAAATTACACGAGACAGCAAGCCTCAACGTGCATGATTGCTCGTACCGCCCGCAAACCCCCGGCACAATTCGCACCCAATTTCCGTTCAGCCACCTGCCGCATCTCAAAAGGAACTTCAGCAGCCTTGGCGTCCAACAAGCTCCTCACAGAGAAAAGGCGCCATTGAGCTCAAAAAAAAACTGGCCTGTTAACTACTAGTAATAGGGTTCCAGCTCCCCATGGACCGTGTGGCTTGGCCATTCTCTGCAGTTTTGGGGGGCGCATCAAAGGCATGTCTCATTCTTCAACTGAACCACTGCTTCCAAGTATAGCATCGAGCCCCACGGCCGAGGCTCTAACTGCCGTTTCCCGCTTGACGCCTTTTGACAGCAAGGCTCCGTGCGCAATCTGGCTCGTCTGGCTACTGCCGTCGTTGCCGTCGTTCTATTGGTAACGGAGCGCGGAGCGTGGAGCAGCCGGAACCAGCATTGCACTGGCCTTGCTGCATCCTACGTACTCCGTGCTCGTACGAAGTACGGAGAACGGCAAACTAGTTATCGCTGCCAATACCACAAAACAACACTAGTACAATCGTTCCTGCGTCCCACCCACACCCACCGTCCCAGGGAAATGGGACTGGCATGGGGGTCGAGTAACACTGGGCTATGCTTTTCTTGGACACCCAGACACTATTGGTGATCTAGATCGGGGAGATGTGACCCTTGGTCTGGCCGTCTCGAGGGAACGGCGTGGTATAAAAGGGAATGAGCAGCCCGGCCATGATCGTCCGACGATGATCATACCCAAACAGTAGATTCAAGAAGCAGATCTTGTTCCTCTCATAAAGGCACACGGACCTTATTTCTCAGTCAATCTCAAACTTCCCACAAACATCCATACATCCACACACATTCTCCAGCTGCTACTGTTGCTGTTGTCGCCTTTCTTATTATATCATCAACCAAACGAAAACAAGTCATCCAGAACAACATACACACACACGTAACCATGCACGCCTTCGCTGTCATCCTCGCCTGTCTGGCTACTGCTGCCATGGCAGCTCCAACCCCAGCCCCCATCAGGGATCAACTGGCCGCTCCCCGTGTCCACCCTCGCGAAGCCGAAGCTGAGGCCCCAAAGACCAACGAAAAGGTCAGCCAGGCTCTGTACGACAACGGCTACGCCCCTCGCCTGCCTTGGTAAATGGTCCAAACTCGCACCCCAAGTCCCTCGGGCCACTGTACCGGGGGGGGAAAGAGTTTCTCAGCTGCCACCGAGTTCACGCGGAGAGGGCGGTGGGATTGGGAAAGGGGATTCCAAATTGACGGTGGTGGCTGTTGTTCAATGTGAAGGGATTGGAAATGAGGTTGACTTAGATGATGGATGGGTGGAGACAGCCGTGACGTGTGATGGGTCAAGTTGAAGTTGCGGTGGATATTGTGCATTCCAGTTTTGGGTTTTTTGTCTCAGCGGGGGAAAATGGGTCTTTGCTCTTTTTGCTTTTTCTTTGTATTAGTTAATGGACAGATGAACTAGGATTAAAGTTTTTTTTTTTCCCTCAGCTCCTTTCTTCTTTCGTTCATGAGTTGGTGGTCATGCGGTCATACTACGACATGCTGCCCCACAGTGTTGGTATCTAGCTATCCTTGTGTGCAACAGCATGAATAGGACGAATAAAATGTATCGGCCAATTGACCGGCTTTCGCATTGACAAAGTACAATAATACTCCGCAAACGTCAAGGGATTGCCATCTGCATAATGTGGGGCCGAAGTCTCGGCATCTGTCCCCGCAAGACACGTTGTGGGATTCCAACACGAGACCTGTTGTGCATTCGCGTTCATGAATATTACGTGTTTTTTGCGGTATACCTCTCAAATTGCGAGGCTGAGTACTCCATACTAGCTACGTAGTGAGCGATGTGCAGGAGTTGTGCTCAGGACGCAGCAAAGCCGTCGAGGTGCAACACCGTGGCCACTATGTGATACAAGCCACCACCCATTCGGCACGTAGCAGCTACCAAGTAACTCTCATTTGTTCAGCAAAATATGTATCATGACTTCTTTAGAGGTTTCTTTACAATGTTTTCGGTTCGTCATGGCCGCGACGTCTGTTCAAAATGCTCTGGTATGGCATCCCTCGCTTTGCTAATTAATTGCACTACATCCTCTGCAGCTATTCTATTGTATTTCAAATGATCAATTCAGCAAGTAAACAAAGAACAAATAAACCTGCAGAGTACTCAGTACAAGGCGTCGCAATTGCCGATGCCGGCCTTCTCCGAGCCAGCCCTTGTCAATGTCTCTGTTCTCGTCCTTGCAAAGGAGCTTCAACCCCGATCGTCATGGAAAGTGGATCAGCCAGCGCCATATTCTTTGGAAGGGTCAACCGGCGCGGCCCGCCATATTGACATGGACCATGTCGACGGGCTGACGTCAAACCCTGGCTTTAACACAGCGGATAAGTGAGCATATGTCGTGCGGAAGACAGATATACTGAAGTCGGTTGACTGTGGTGATGAGTATCGTCGGGGTCAGGGGATCACCAAGGAGCACATACAACAACAAGTTCTGAATCCTGTTTCGGGGGACACAAATTTCTAGAGTCACCAGATTCGCTTTACAGATCGGTATTAACATGCGAGCCAATGTCGCCAACATCCGAGTTCTTCTCTTTGGAGTGCGGCACACATTCACCCAGAATTTGGGGCGCAAAGATTCAATCTCAGCACTGGAGATGTTATAGATTTGGGGGTTTTTTTTTGTCCTTAATGGACACCGAGCTCATCCCGGACTGGTAAGTTGAGTGGACTCACGCACATGCATGCAGTGGCAACCTAAGCCTGATTATTATGGCATGGCGCTTTTGGCACCCATGATGGAACTCGCCAAACAGATCATGGTCTTCGTGTGCTTGTACTACGCTTTCGAGGCTTAATGGAGCGGGACGGACCTGCGGACGCTGCTCGCCCACTTGTTGAACGCAGTGCGCCCAGGCCTACATTTGATGATGGGTCGCAACTCACTCCAAAGCCAAAGGATACCGATAGTGTATTGATTGCTTTGAAGGTTTACACCAAACTAAAAGAGGAAAACGTTAGACTTGGATTGACTACAACGCAGAGAGAGCTGAAGATGAGCAAGGTCTTAGCGCACAGTGATGTGCAAACGAGTATTATAGCTGAATACTGCCTGACCACGGATAGACTTTTCAACTCTGCTTTTCTTCGCCGAATCCCTAGAACCGAAACTTGGATGAACATTGCCCGAAAATAAAAGAGCCTGCCATGTTTGACTCGCTCAGGTCCAAGTCATGGTCTGAGAGGGAGTTGACGCCGTTGATAACATCCCTTCTACACTGACCAAAGTCGTTCTCTTCCATTGTTATGGACCCAAAGCCGCCTGGTTCGTATCCAGGTTATTGTTCAAGAGAGGCACATCCGCGAGCCAGGTACCCGAAAGTGAATTTTGGGATAACCACCGTTCGATACTTATGACTTTATTAGGAATCAGAAGAACGCTTGACTTCTGATACACAGACTTAACAGCCTCCCAGGCTCGAAGGACGGTAGTGCTGGCTGCTCTGAATTATACAGTGTTGAATGCACCTAAGTGGCAAAATGGCGCCGAACAGTTGTTGTTTATTAAGTCCTAGCCCCGTACGGTTATTTCTTTGTCTGGATACTTAATGATGTAATCAAGAGTATGGACGTATGTGGGTAGTGGAAAGTAAAGCCGCAAGAACCAATGATATCCTCTAGTTGAAGGGGCCTTCAACATCATAGTATCGTTTTCGAGTATTCTGAATGCATCTTCCATGGCCTTTCCTGGCCCAGCATCAACCCGGTTCGACAAACACTGCAAGCCCCATTGATAATGCTCCAGCAGACGACGCCTTACCAGCTGTGTTCAGGTATGCAAAACAGTCATAAACTGCAGCGAATTTTCCTCACGACAGAGCACTAGAGGCTTTTGCTCCATCATCATCGCAACTTAACTAGTGTCGCCGCTCTCCCCGTCGCTGGGGACTTTTGTGGTGAGTCCAGGACGAGAATTGATATAATCAACATGAGTTGCAGATCGGCGAACATGGTCTCCCAATTCACTTCGCACAACGGCGACGATGCAATCCGAGACTTTGCTCGTAACAACAGGTGCTTCTTTCATGCCTTTCTGAAGCTCTGAGTCGCTCACATTTAACGGAGTCTCGCAATTCCATATGGGAACCTGCAGGAAGGAGTTGGAACTGGCAATATCGCTCATGCGGTTGTCAAACAACATCATGGACCAACATAGCCTACGGCGCATCTCACCTTCAAACACAGTGCATTTAGAGTCAGTGGCTTCATCGTGAGTGCGTAGGTGCTGTGCGGTACGCATGGCACTCCCCAGCATCGAAGACAGTGATCGAGCATGAACCACGGCATATAAGGAGAGCTAGAATCTGTGAGAAAATGAACCAGCAGGAAGGAAATAACGCTGTGTTGACAAAACCAAAAACAGATGCAAGTCGGTCAGGCAATCAAGACTTTCGAACTGCAGAAATTTCGCATTCATTAATGCCTGTTGGCACCCAAAGCGAAACTGCTTCACCATGTCGGCACTGTAGAGGCCAAACATAGCATAGCATTCATCCGGCCGGAGACTCGTCACAGCCGTGCAATACAAGCTAAACATAGGTGCTCTAGAGCGGCATCAACGATCTGCCAGGCTGCTGATAGCTTCAACAATGCGGCTTTGAATACCAGGAGCATGTGTGACTTTCAGGAGCGGATTGATATTATCAAGATATACCTAACACAATCTGAAGATATGCGTCGGAGATGGATGTAACGACGAGATATCAACAGATATGTGACGCGCGCCGAACAGAATATTGTCCTCATGATCTATAGATGAATCCCAAGATTTGAGTAAATTCTCTCGGAACCGGCTGCTCAGAAAGCTGTCGTCCATTTGAAGAAGCCCACTTGATGTCAGTCTGTCACGTTCCAGATGTCATATCCGCCTTGCGGGGTTCACTCTACCGCTCTGTTCCTAGGGCTGCTACATCGTTGTCCAATTGTCAGCCATCTACCAGTTACCAAAGCGCAAGTACATATTGTCAATCATCCTCCCTGCACATATTACAACTTACTCCGAGTCTCTCGGAGACTCCGACTGATCGCCTTCCCATTCAATATTCCCCAACAAGACCTTGGCCTAGGCGTCCGTACCTAGATGAAGAGGATCAGAGTGAACACCATGCTGCCTCGTCAGGTCTTCGTAGTTTCGTAGTCGTCTAAGAAGCTCCTTTTCTGGGAGTCTTCGACGTCGACGCCGCGGCTCTCTGTTGCTGACACACATGACGCTTGCGGCTTGATACCCTACACAAAAGCTGACATCTAATCCATGACAGACCCAATACACCAGATTTGCCCAGGAGAAGCACAAGCACCTTGTATCTATATTGTATGTCTTTTTATGTCTTTGCCCTCCATGAATACGTACGGAGCACACCCGATCAGTCGCATGGCAAAACGCCGCACTAGTCCGCAGGTCAACAGCTCAATCTCCAACAGAAAAGGCACTTTGCACCAAATCGCCGTCTAATTCCTAATCATGTCATTTTCTCTTCCTCGCAGCCGCTTCACCAGTCCCAAAGCCCACGCCCAGCACAAACGCCATTCTCACCACCGTAATAAACACATATGTACCCCCGCAACCCATATCATCTGAAGTCCACATCACCGGGCTCAGCCTCCCCTGTCTCTCCAACGCGAAATACACGCCGCTTAGTCCTGCAAAGTCCGACAGAAGCAGCGAGAACTGCATGACCTTCCACACAGATAGCTCCTGTGAATACCGCGGGATCAAGGCGGACATGACGGCCACCGCGAGTGCCAGACCACCCGCCTGATGGAAGAGGAAGACGGTGTTTGGGTCGTACTTAGAAAGAGGGGCCATGGAGGACACGGCTTGGTCGGGGGCTAGGAAGTTGAGGTAGACGCCGTAAAGGGCGATGAGCGGATCCATGTATTTAAAAAAGAAGGGGTAGAAGGAGGGTACCGAGGCGATTGTGGCCGGCATTTTGGTGGTTTAGTTGAAGTGGCTAGAACGTTGCCCGAATACGTGCATTGGCAGCTGCGGATATGATTGTGAATGCTAGTTGCGATCACGTAGCAAGTAAGCAGGACTTCCCAGGTTACGACAGACGAGATGGATAGTTGTATCTTCTGCGCCTTACCATGGCGAGAAACTCTGTTTAAATACTAAAACAAATATGTGCTAACTACGGCGTAACTAACTACACACGGTATTCCTGCATTCTTGGCTTTCACTAGACCAAAAGCTAAAACGCAACAAGGCTCACAAGGTTCCTCTCGTTTTCGTCTCTAGCCCTACCGTGAGCGCAGTATGGAGTCCACTGGCATCCTGCGGCGTTCTCGTATCGAATTGGCCGAACCGATAATAGTTGAAGGATCCCGCGACAGGTCTAGGTCAAGGCAGACGAGCTAAATCGTGAGCCGGAAAATTCACGACAACTGTGCCAAGCGACAAATATCGGACTTCGGACCTCATACGTACCGCGCCCGAATTCACTCAAAGTCAGGGACATTGTGACTCATTGACCCATGCACTTGCATCAACAAATGACCATTTCATTCATTCTTTAATTCACACTGAAAGAAAATGCTCGCTACCCTTCCTGCGCCATCGCTACCTAGTTATATTTTTTTATGACTGGTGCATGTTATCTAACATTCGCTCGTTTGCTGAACAATTCAGTCGTAACCGCACGGTGTTACCATCAGATCCATCGTAAATATTGCATTGCAAATACACTGAGCGCGGGTGCGATGTATCCCATCTTATCTCACCGTCTCAAGTTTGTAAAACCCCATAAAGCTCCAGACCTTGCCGAGTGTAGGCTCACGTTTACTACGGAAGCCTTTCGGCGCTCGTTCCTTTGAATTCCGTGTTCTTGAGTAGATCCCTAAGACTGCCCTCTGCACGGCCATTAGACTTGGCCGGGGCAGATGAAGACATCCATGGCAGCCAGCTGGTCAAGGTCGATATAATACTGACACTTGGAATGCCTTCTTGGATGGGCGACAACGCTCCTCGAGCGATGTTCCCAGCCGACTTGTCTGTCCGAGCTGCAGAGAAGGTCTTACCCTCCGACGCCTTTGGCTTTGTTGCGACGTTTTCCAATGCTGTCCTTGTTTCCAATTGACTGCTAGATGCCTGGGGTAATGCTGGATCGCTCACCAATGCCGTGGCAGATGTTCGAGGCGTCGAGTCTGCGGGCATGCCGCCTTGTCTCGAGCCGTCTATCAAAGCCAATGACGTGGATGGTCGTCTCGCTGGTATCCGTGACTGCTGCTCACGATTTTGTGAGTTTGACCCGTCCCTTTCACTCCAAGTAGACGCTATTGGAGATGAGTCGCTTGACGTTTTCCTCGCCGGCCGGCCGCGGATTTCGTCAGCAAGAGCGGACGCCGACTTTTTCAAGGATTTCTCCTCGTCCGACGACCGGCTTGAAGACATAATGGTCTCCAATGTTCCCATTGCTCTGCTGTTTCTCCTTCCAACCTGCCTCCGTCGTCTTGTCGCGGTTCTCATATCTTGTTCGTCGTCTGACGGCACTGCTTGCAGTGTCGGACCCTGGGGCTCTTGACTTTGTGTGGACGTAAGAAAGGAGGCCCCGGACCCGTGAGGGGCGTAGTGAACCTCGTATTGGTTACTTAATGAATATCTTGACCTGGCGCAAATCTCTGCTATCCTGTCCAAATCGGAGTTTATATCTTCACCAACTGCCTGTGTTTCCATGTTGGCTAGGAAGCTCTTGAAGCTAAACGCCTCCATAGGGGGTAGATGCGCGTCTTGCTGGGCCTCCCCTGAAGATATCTTCCCGTTGTATGCCCTTGCCATTGTGCTCAACATTCCATTTCCAGTTGAAGATAGCTTATTAGCGAAGGGGAGGCTACGGGCCGCACCGATTACTGGTCCACTTGCTTCGGAACCGGCCCCACCACGACCAGATCGACGACGAGTGGACTTGTCGTGACGATTTGGAGTGGGAGAATAGTAGCTGCGCACGATAACAGGTTCAGAGTAGGTACTAGACTGGGCACCTGTTGATTTGGCGTATCTATGGCGGCTAGGGTAGTGGCTATTCAATTCGCGCAAAGCCGATGTTCGATGTTCGGCCGTGGTATCATCCACGGGGATGGCTCTCCCCTCAGCCGTTGAAGGTGCAACGCTCGTCGAAGTAGGATTGGACCGAAAGGGCCGCGTTATGGAGAAGGGGAGCGGATCGCGCCGATTGTCGTTGTTACGACGGGTTGATGAAGCAGCTGAGGTTGTCGGGCGGGAATGGAGCTGTTGTGTTTGGGGAAGGAAGGGTGGGCTGGTGGTCGATGGCATTGTGGGAAATAAGGGACGGCCACGAGAGATATTATAAGTCAGATTTCGAGAGTGTTGGGACGCTCTCCTGCGTCATCTGCCACAGTATTGACCGTTCCGTGGCACATTCGAAGAAAAGGAGTCAGTCTATCGGAACAAAGTCTCGGGAACGAGGGGGCGATTGGCCTCGATCCGTCTCTCGTGCGGTACAGCGTACCCAGCCGCGTGGGACCAACGATGATGCTTGGCAAATCGATCAGACGTGCGCTCGGGGTATGGCTCGACGGGTTGTTCTTTTGCCACGTCTCTTGCCGCTGAAACCCGTCGAGAAGAACGTAGACAGCTAAGTGCGCACGTGTATGAGATTACGTGGTTTATGTTTTCTACTTTTTTTATTCTTTGCGTCCGGATGTGTTGGCTTCGTCCACGTCGGTGTGCAGTGCAGCCGGTACCGAAAGTGGCTGTTGTGGTCTCTGATTCCCCGCCGAGGGATCCTTGCAGTTCTCCGTACTGAGTACGGAGTACTCAGTGCTCAGTGCTCAGTGCCAGACTAACTACTCCGTAGTTAAGTTAGTTTTCCTAGCGCCACCTGAACTGCACCGAGACAACTTGATGGCCGGACTGCTAGTTCGAATTGAGTCTGCAGGTATGAAGAAGCATTTATCTTGACACTCGACTGAGAGGCGAGGCTCAAATAGATCGAGCGCAATCAGGCGAAGATGCTTACCAAACAGTGGAGAACGTCTAGGTAGAAGAAGCCAAGAGGGGACATCACGAGCTACATTAACAGCCGGCAAAGTGTGGTGGAGCGTGCGTCTAACGAATGCCGACCCGTCGTCTAAACTGCGATTGGACAGACACAAACGATGGATTCTTGCCCGTCCTATTGGGCTGCACATTGGTTCACTAATGGCAGGTCAGAGAAAGGCATCAACCGGCGCTTTACGTCCTGTGCTGCAGATGCAAGAGGGGGGAGTGTCGTAGCAGGCATTTAACGGTTCAAGCTGTATAAAAGCATATCCATTTCCGCCACGACGCCTTCATCCCGAGGAGACAAGTTTCCATCATTCCTGAGGAAAAGTAGTTAATTAACTAAGCGGTGGCCCAAGAAGGCGCATCCTGCTGCGTTGTCCTTGCATCTCATCCGCCCAATTGGCTGCTAGTATCCGGAACCAACATGCGCGGGGCTGCCTTTCATCGACGTGGACACGCTCTCGACGCTCTGTTTCTGAATTGCTCCCACATGAGCATTGGCTAGGCTGGTTTGAAGTGTCTAGTGACTGGACAATGGCAATTTATCTCGCATTTAGAAAGCGTTGGGTTGGGAGGGTTGACCCGTTTGGGTCTGGTTTCGAGCGTCGAGGGCCTCGTACAGGGTGTATTGTGTCTCGCCCGTCAATTTGGTTCTGAATTTGTCGTGGCATCTGGCCATTCAGCCGCCAATCGCTGCTATTCAAACATGTGCCTCGTCATTGGACCAGGCGCCTATTTCCAATTCTAGACTTGACTCTTGGCGGGTCTAGAAACAAGAGACACCTGGGGAGTGACTCAATGTCTCGGCATTGGCCTTTGAGCTATCTTTGTCGGGAACATCTTTTCCTGGCAGCCCTGGTAGTGGCGTAGGCAAGTTGAGACACAAAAAGCTGAGACAATCAACTGGCTTCACTATCAATAACTATTAATCCATTCACATGTTTTGAATACATACTAGCACATGAACGTGCAGGATCACCTAATACAAAATAAAAAAAAGTACTCATTATCTACTTTTGCCATAGAAAATGTTTGCTTTTGTAGTGTGTATTAGGCAGTCCGCGTGCTTAACGCGACGACCAACATCTACAAGTATCTGCTCGTCAAATAAAATACAAAAAGCAAAGATCACTTCCGAAAAAAAAAAAAAATCACTCAAAGGTAAATTGGAGCGGCAGAGGTAGTCAGGAAAACAACCACCACCGGTCACATGGCGCAACAGTCTCCTTATCCTCCTCGCTTGCGACACTGGCCTTATACTTTCCAATTTCGAGGGGGAATTGGTCCACGATCTTGTTAATTATTTTTTTTTAAAAAACCAATACACTGCTAATGTTCCGGTTCCTGGGAAGTACTATACATTTTGCTACTTCCTTTTATTATTATTATTTCGTTATTGCTGCTCTTGCGCTTTACAACTACTAACTACTGCTTTTATTACTAGCTTTTTTAATTTAATTTAATTTATTACATTATTTGTAGGTAGTTATGATGTTGCTATTTACGTTAAAAAGAAAGAAAGTATCTTCCACAGCAAAGGTAGGCGAGAAAATATCTTTTATATTTTAGTTTTTCGCACCTGAGAAACCGGGATTGCGGTACTCCTGCGTGAAGTTAATTACCCCTAAGAGAAGCAGGATACACAGCTCGCACAACAAAGCATATTAGAAAACACTACGCTATTTGGGCAAGTCATTTTATACACAAGATGTTGGTAATCGATGACTGTATGAATATAGCAACCCAAGCTTTTGAACTTCATTAGAATTTACTAGATTGAATTGTACGATATGCAAGGACTCCAGTTAAATATCCGGTAGCATACCTCGGACTAGAGGGTACGTTGAAAGTAATGCACAAGCATCAATACTCAAACTAATCCTGAGCCTAGTATTTAGACGCCAGTTGCGATCTGGGTATCAGAATACTCCAGAACTCAATCCACATGGTTCAGTCATTCCCCTGCAACGGACTTTCCTTGAAATATTTTGCGGCATATTTCATATGACCATGATGACTTAACGAGTCGACTGAGCAATGGTGCCGTAGCCTTGACCACCAGTCTGCACATTGTCAGAGTAGACACCAGGCGCCCGGCTCGTAGGGAGCAGTCCCTGATGCGATTGTTCGCGGCGATCGTAGTAGATGTACTCAACATAGAAGGCGTGGATATGACCCGGAATATAGCCCAGGATGGTCAAGCAGATGTTGATGAACAGGTCTATTCCCCGTTATTAAAATGGCCAATAGTTCATGAAACGGTAACACTTACCCATTCCACATCCTGCAACTGCCCAGACACCTAGAGGTGGAACTAAACGTTCAAGTCAGTACCGAGACTCATCTGAGATTCGAATTGTGGCATACAAAGGATGGTAATTAAGACAATCAAGATGGCAGATGCAACACCCATGCTGACAGTCAGGAGCAATACCCCAGGGGAAAATGAGTTGAAAAGGTTGGCGAAAGCGGGGGTTTGAAGCCTGTGATAATCGGCGAGTCTCAAACGGAAATCCAAATAAAGCTCGTCGAGGCGGGCGAGTCACAAGTAGCAGATGAGATCGCTGACTGGCTTTTTGAATGAGTCTACGTTGGACGAGTTGTTGGAGGAAGCAAGGTAGTTTAGTCGAGAACTGTGATGGTGTTACGGACTACGTCTGCTTCATGACGGATCATGCAATAATAGTGGGGGGAAGGTAGCTGTTGGAAAACAATATATGACGTAAGTCCAAAGGCACGTGCACCAAATTGGAAGCTCTGCGATGGGTGGTGGGGTGAGCGACTGATTATTAGCGTCAACGGTATGAAAGTGAAACATGAAATCGAAATTTACAATGTGCATATAGCTGCAATGGAGCTAGTTCCGGGGATGAGATAAATCATTTCCTACAAGACATTCTCCATTTCGCCTTCATTATTATTCAGTGAACTTGAAACCAGCCAGAGACACAGACAATCAAATTTCCAGCTCTGCGAAGGCATCAAGATCGTCATCTACGGCGGCACGGGCAACATCTTCACAAGTCTTTTGATAGTTTTAGGTGACTCTCTCGGGTTTTTGCCATACAAGAAACAATGATGACGGGTGAATCTTTAGAATCAGCCATGATGTGTGCAGGATTTGAGACCATTCTACACCATGCTCACAGAGTGCAGGCGTCGAACTGCGCCACGCAGGGACTCGTTTCAGTTCTTGATAAGAATCCCGCTATCCGCAATGCAGTCTCTTTTTGACGCTGCTTCGACGGCCGAGCTTCCTAGAGTACGGTGCGATGATACCTTCAAATGCAAGCCTCGCAGCCTTACCGTGGGATTTTTGTATTTTTGTTAGTATAAGCCTAATACGTTGGAGTTATTAACTTCTGATCTTACCCTTTGTTAGCACAATAGTCATCGTCTTTTTCGACAATGACAAGGACTGAAGACCGCATTTGTAGTATCGAAATCAGCTCCGACGGTGTCTAAAAATAGACTGAGCCATCTATTCAGGGACACAGGCATTGCTGTGAAACGTTCAGACAGTATAAGAACTGTCTGGTTGGGCTGCAGAGCTTGAATCTGTGGAGGCGGTTGAGCAACAGTTGCAGACCATTGGGCGATGCTGAGTGAGTAGCCCTGGCGTCCCTCCTGCCTGATGCGTATATCCGGCCCGTGCTGCCCGTGTTCCTCCGTACACCTCTGAGAGGCAACCATTACATGCACACTGCCACGCGCGTTGTGCGACGTCGTGTGCAACATACTCATCTAATTATTCAGTACCATCCAAAGATGATAGGCACATCAATGCATCATGTCGCAATCCCGTCGCTTTTTCCGTAGCCCCGTCTACTCTCGGCCTCGGATGACCCTGTTGTCCTGCTGGCGCGATACAGGCCCATGTCCTACATATAAACAATAGTGCTCCGTACTCTGGAAGATGAGACAATTATTCTTCCGTCCACTCTCAACGAAGAGGAAGGGTATGCCAGGCGGAACTGACGACTTTCCCTACATCTTGACCGCAGGCTGTGTGGTTTGCGAATTACGTTCGATTAGTATGAAGGATTTGTGGTGATTTTTTGGGTTTGGATCTTCTTTCGTCGATCTTTTTTTTACCACCAACAGCAATGCAGCAAAGCTGCAAACTTCACTTGTGTAGAGTCAAAACCATTGGCCGATGGAAATTGCCCGCTTTTATGAGCCCATCGCTTTTCAACCGCAACCAACTGACGAGTATTTGTACCCATATGATAACAATGTACCAAACAAGCACCGGCCACCAACATGTACAAGGAAGATATGCACGAGTACGAGCGAGAGCAAAACTCCGGGTTACGCGGTTTCACCTGAGCGCTAGGCCTGTGCAGGTAGGGATGATTGGGTAGCTGTCTTAAAAAGATTCGACCAGCCACTGCCTCACATCACGGGTTGTTTGCGCGAGCAGCGTATTCCGTCCAAAGTTGCTTGTCCTTGAAACGCATTTCCAAGTCTATATTTGTGAGTTGACCTCGAACAACGGCCATAGGCTTCTAATGTGCGTTATAGTGAGACTTTATTTGCTGAGCAGCGCTACCGGTGGTATAAGCTCCGAGCAGTCCTACTATGTCCACCACCCAATCGTGAGCGTAATCTTACGTTGACAGACAGGCTCGCGTCGGCAGCAAAATATCTCTGAAGCTCCTTGCCGATGCCGGATTTGACGTGGCGCTATATATTTTGGACCCGTTACCGCAACTGGCGCAACTGTCTTCTCGGACACCAGTGTACGGAGTAGTTAGCACCAATTGCCTTTCCTGGTATAACTAACTAGTGAGTGATAGAAACGCTTCACTACTGAACCTCTGGTCGGAAAGAGATGTGACTTCGTGAAAGATGCACGTCCACTTAGTGCCGTCATCACGTCCAAAGTCTGATTTCACTCGCTGTCTGTCAGTGTAGACATGTTTCCCCCTAGCATTCTTGACTACCTGAATTATCTTGACTATAGATAGATTGAGAGGCTAGAGCCTGGAAAGCCGGAAAGTCGAATGGCCTCTGGTAGGATCAAGTCCGCATGGGATGTATTGCACTGATGAATTGCCGAATCTAACCGATAACATTTAATCTGCACGACCAACAGATGGTTTCAATATTATAGGGCAGCTATTGCCATGGAGTCTTGCAGTTTATAATATGAAGTTTGGCTGCTTGATTCAATTCTTGGTTGACTTGTCTGGGGGGAATGCTCTCGCGGCGACTTCGCCGTTTATCGAGATAATCCATGTTGAGTACCCAACCTCACAGTGGCTGCAACGGTGGGCCATTTTCACGTCTTCCGGAATTTGCACCAGTCTGCTTGACGCTCGCACAGTATTGACATGAAGGAGTGATGCATGAATCTGTCAACTCGGGCAGCGTGTTGCTCCTAGTGCTAGTGTCAGTGCTTGGAAACTCGCCAAGCCTTGAAGCATTTATTCCTGCTCACCTTGTGATGAGGCACCTATTCCTCCATCGTCCACCATGGAACAGTGATAGCAATACCCAACAGCTTTATCCGCTCGTTGGCCCCGTTGCCGCATGTTAGAAGTTGATAGAATACCCGGGTTGTCCCATAACACCACAAACGACAAGTCCTATCCCTCTCCAATTGACTCGAGCACCAAATACGGACTACCTAATTGCACCCAGCGCATGTCCTTCCCGCTCATGCAGGGGACAGTTTAACAGAGCCATCGAGGTGGCATTAACTCCGCAAGAGATAACGCCTCAGCGACCAATGACAAGATAAAAA
>JASWJB010000193.1:0-83914 GCA_032433595.1 Conoideocrella luteorostrata
CCGTTTTTCCAAGACTAGGATGGAGACCTTGTAGTCCTTACTCTAAGTAGAGAGTAAAAACTGTAAGTGACGTAGTCCTAGTCTTGGAAAAACGGCCCACAGCCTCGTCCTTTTCTTGCTTACAGTCTTCTCCTTTTCCCGCTCACAACCCGAGCTGAAAAGCCGGCATTTTGTGCGCTGCCCGCCGCAGAGTTGCCGCGCGCGCCGGGAGCGCCTCATTTCCTAGTTCTTTTCGCTGCATCGTCATCGCTGCGTTCGTGCGAGTCTTTTGCGCCAGGTTTCGTGCCGGTTGGCGCGCTGGGTGTCGAATTGCGTGCAAGCCCCTATTGTTAACACACGCAGGCATGCAGCCAACGCCCCCTCACTGTCATCAGAGTATATACATGTGCAAGCCGTGCAAAAGGTCCTGCAAAAGGCGAAACCGCGGTGCGGAAAATCCGGCAAAATCCGCGCGGCTTCGCCGCGTTCTGCGCGGGTGATCACGCCGGGTCAGGGCATGTGCTACTGAGGCATGCATGAGCAATTACTACCAAGGCCTTGTCATCATGTGATAGCTACAAATCATCTGATGCTTTGCAGTGGGAAATTTTCCTTGATTTTTATCTAATTCGGCAGGAAATTGACTCCTCTTTATCTGTTTTTGTCGGAACCCCTCGTCAAGCGCAGCAATTGCGGACAAGATTGAACCAGAAGGACCCCTGTGCTTCCTACATTTACGCTCCCCCATCGCTCAGCTTCCACCAATCCGAGGACGTGTCGCGCAAGCTGTTCGTCCCACAGTGAATGTCCCCCTCCCCTTCGTGCCACTGCCAGTCATCCACAAAGTCAACGTCATAACCCACCTTGGCGTACGCGTCCTTGACGGCATTCTGGAAGATGTCGCCGTTGCTGGAAGCATTCTGAGAAGGCCCAAACGACTTCGGCGCTATGTATTTGTAATTATTCAGCACGAGACCGTTAATAGACGCGGGCAGGTACGCTGAAACAGGCAGCAATTCCTCAGGCTTTATGTCTTTTGGCTTCTTGCGACTCAAACGATACATAACATCGATATTAACGGTGTATAAGACTGGAGCTCGAAATATCTCGCTGTCTTTTAGACCGATCTCGCTTTTTAGCAGGTCTATGCTTTTCTGGATTCGCTGGGAAATCGAACTGACGATGGGATAATCATTTTCCGTATGAAGGAAGTCATTGACCGATTTGGTGTCTGGAATGGTACACGTATCGGTTAGGGATAGAAACTTTTTTTTTTTTTAAAAAAAAAAAACACAGAGGGGAGGGAGTGCTTACTTCTGCTAGAGACCGGCTTATTGCCCATACCCAGGCTCTGAGCCTCCTTGATTACTTTCAGCCCTGCCGCCGGATCACTGACCATCAAGATCCAGCCCCGAGCCGAAACGTCGCGTCGAACGGGTAGGAATTGAACAAACTCGTCAACATGACCAACGGTCAGCCACGATGAGTCCAGAGTTAACGGCTCTTGCACCTCCTGGGCGCGGAAGAAGTCTGTAATGACGGGTTTTTGGCCATTGGCGTCAGTTCCGACGAAAACTCGTCCAGCGGGGTAGTTTTTCTTTCCATTTTTGTAAGGCGGGACTGTCTCGACGTTTCCAGTAGAATCAAAATTTCTGTGAATAGAGGGCTTTTGCGATGCATGAAGTACAATGCCAGTCCCTGCATTGCGAAGTTCAACGTACATGGCTTCTTGGAGAATCGTATCCTCTACCTTCTGAGAGCGACCGATGATGATGCGCATGGAGATGGTGGTGCCATTCGGGCCAGGCATGCTCATGAATCCGGGCTCGAATTCATCTTGAAAGTATGTGCGCGGGGCATTCCAGGCATCGATTCGTTGCATGGGCTCGATGCCGGTCCCTTGCAGAGCCTTGTCGATTTCGTCGTTAATCGCCTTATTTTTGGGATTTGCATAGGTGAAAACTTTCTGAAGCCTCTGTGCGTGATGGTGAGTTACGACCGGCGCGACTCGAAGCATCACGCGGTCCTGGGACTTTTGCTCTCCGTCGGCCACGCTGAACTGTATTGTTGTCCTGCCGTCCCAGGCATCAACAAGATCCTCTTTCCTGACGTCCCAGCCCTCGGGTCGGCGGGTGTCACGGGCATCGATCCCCAGCGTCAGTCCCTTCTTCAGTTCATCCGCTCGAAAAACGGTCGTCTCGTTGACGATTTGCCAGGCTCCGTTGTTGTTCTTGTGGAAAATGCGAACCAGTTTCCGAGCACCATCTTGTACAACTTTGATAGTTCCGGATGCCTGCGGACCAAGCTGGGGCATTGGCACAGTCCGGATGGGAGCAAGATACTCCTCAGCTCGCTGGATATTACTCCTCAGCTCGCTGGATATCGTCATCTGCGTTGTGGCAACGAGTGTAGTCTTTTCCGGAATAAGGTTTGATTTTTTTCGCGCAGCGGCCGTCCGTGTCGCCGATATTGGCGAGGAAGATTGCGCCTCTCTTCTCAGTCCATGTCTGCTTCCCCTGGACATCAGTCGAGCCAGTTACGTCAACACGGCCATCCCGATTCGTATCCGCGCGAATGTCCGCTTTGAGAGTGTCCGTCTTCTTTGGTGCAGCGGCAATCGTACCCAGTAGCAGTGACACAGCAAAAAGAATCTTCATGGCGAATGAGGCGATAGCATGTCCCAGAGGATTAAGGTGCTCGATGAACTGTTGTTGCTGTGATGAGGTCAAGACGAAGAGCAAGAAGTTCCAGGACCGGATGTTCCCGCAACCTTTTAAGTAAAAAAAAAAAGGCGTGCGGCCTTCAATCTTTCTATGGCGGCAATCTATGTACATGAATCTGGGTCATGCTGTGTCGGTTGAGGTTGGGATCGCACTCATTGTCGTCGCCATCATTTCCAGCCAACAATTCTTAGACCTCAGTCTCCCAAGTTGGGTCCTCAAAGATGACTCGGGAGTGCTTTCATCTGCATGAATGCTGGCAGCCAAAATTACCGGTTGTGGGCTTGAGGGCGGGCATGGAAAATGACTATCAGCGCGAGTCATGCTCTTGATCAATACAAAAAATTACCGGTTGTGGGTATAAGTGCGGAAATTGAGAGTGACTACCAGCGTGAGTCATGCTCCTTGAGTAATGCAAGTTCTGCAGCTTTGATGAAGCCATCGCAATTGATAATGTGCATTGAACGCCAGCGTAAGTCATGCTCCTTGATTAATGCAAGTTCTGCCGCTTTGATAAAGCCATCGCAATTGAAACCGTGCATTGAAAGCCCGCTGTTATGCATAACTTTGATAGCTGGAAAGACTCAGATGTAACGAGCCGGCTAATCCCAAGGAATAGAGGTTCAAAAAGTTTTCTGTTACTTGGGAACAGGGTTACATTTGGTCTTAAATAGTCCCTGTTAATGTACGCAATATGTATTGAAAACAACTATTGACTTTCTCAATATTGAAAGAATCTTAAGAATATTAAGGTATTGAGGATACTATGTAGACTATTTTTCATAATAACTTGCCAAGACCGCTTGTAGGTATATTATGTACCGCCGTGTTTAAAGAATGTCTCACTATGAAATGCTGCGAGACAGCCCTAAAAAGAATCTTGCTTCTCTTCCGTCCTGCGAACAATCGCTATTATTCGGAGGCATTCGATACCAGCATGGAGATGAAGATAAGCGATGCCATCGGCAAGCATGGGCTTTAGGGAGTGGGGCTCATTAATTATTGGACAATTTGGACAGGGCATTCATTGGTGAAGTAGAAGCCTAAGTGATTATTATTATTGCAGGCAATTACAGGGAATTAGCTTGCAAGGAAACTAAAGGCCACATAGCTAGTTTATGCAAATCAAAGTCTGAGACAGAGAAAAAAACAGCCTTTAACACTACATTTTCTTATTTCTCCTGGGAGATTTAGGTACAGATAGAGAAGCTTTTCCCAGCTTCCTAGATCTAGAACAGGAGATAGCTCTTTCCGTTGGTAAAGGACGTCTAATCAAGCTATCTCTTTAATCGATATACGCTGCTTACTAACATCACTACAACACTACAAGGCAAGCTAAACCACAATAGCAGCTAATGACACAAATAATTATTAATGAGTAACCACAATTAATACACGACGCAAAATGAAGATCTCCGTATCGATCGGCATTATAGCAGCAACAGCGGCCAGCGTTAACGCAGTTTGGTGTCACGTGAAACGAAATGGTGCTTTTAATGACTATATTACAATAGAGACATGTGAAGAAATTTGCAAGCTGCATGTTTATTGTAGAAAGTGGCGGGTTTGGTCTCAAAAGTCAGTAGACGAATCGCCTAAGGACTGCTGCGATGTAGGCCCTGAGGCCTCTAAGGTGGCTGAGTTTACAAACCAAGCTAGTAGAGCATATGAAGGAATTACAGTTGAATGTAAATAGACACTTTGGTATTTAGAGTCTGGACTTTAGTTGCTCTTTTTTCTGCGAACATACAACGCGTACTTGTAGCCATACTCCCGGATTAGCGGTCTGGGATGCAGTTATTACTCAAGGAATATTGCCAATATTGTGCTAGTTTCTTATTTAAATTGAGCTCAAATCCGACCTCCGTTATGCCTTCAGCGATTGTAGAAAGTAGTTCCTTTTTAGTAAGTGAGATTTTTTTTTGTTACAAACTAAAGGATACAGGGCTAGCAACCCCAGACAATGACGAGGGAATCTGTCACAGGAAAATATGAGCCTATTTAAGGTTCATAACTACACATGAAAAGTGGCTTCTGGCTATGCCATTTTTTGTCTGACATATATATACACAGTAAACAGGACGCTCCTGAGACAATGAGCTCTTCTTAACATAGTCAAGGCAATAAAGTAATCTACGTTAAAGAAGCACTACTGTAGGAAGCACAGGGCTTCTGATTTGACGTCAAAGGATTCTTGCACAAAGCAATAGGTAAAACAGAATATTTAATTTACTATATCTAAGAAAGAAGAAGAAGGGGAAGAGGAATTCCCCCGAGCGTGCCGTGTAAAAGAGGCGCTCTAGGGTGGCCACGTGACCCTGTCCGTAATTGCTCGTACGCTTGACGAGGGATTTTAATAGTTCTTGAATATAAATCTATAGTCTGGCAGACAAGTCTGCACGTAGCACGCAGGCCAGCACGCTGCGAGTATCCGAAGTCTTAAAAGGCAGGCTACTGGTATGCACAAAGCTCTGAATGCCAGCATAAGGGCGATGACTAGAAACCAAGAGCGACCCCAACCTCGGGAAATCCACACTTTTGCCGTGAACCAGTGGTGGAAGTAAGTATCACGCTCAATGCTTGAAAAGAAATGTTCGCCCATCTTGTTAGCATGGTAAGTTCGGGTCTTAAGTGTTGACAGTGATAAATCCTAAAGCTATTCAGTAGGTGGACAGTACTAGGGCGCTCTGAAGACTATGTAATAGCGCCCTTTCTTTGGGTTAGTTCAAATATCTCCTAATTGCTTCTGACCAACGTAGCCTGGACAGCATTACCGTATCCAACACCCTGCGCGTTGACATCTGCTTCCTTGCTTAGAAGCAGTTGGGCAATCTCTTGATGGTTCCTATATCCTGTGTCTTCGATCGTGGTAGAATTTCTAAGAGTAAGCACGGCGCAGCGTGCAGTTGAGGATATTCAGAACACCCGCCCCAGCAAGGAAGCCACACTCGAGCGGCCCGCTTAGTCCATGCATTAGTTACGTGGCAGAAGCTTTGCGCCTCTGCATCCCAACGTGGACCAATCACATGCGCGCGGCCACCATGCCCCTCCCCTCAGGTCAGGCAGACACACACAGTCGCAGATGTGAGCCTCGCTCAAGGCCGATGCGGATACGGAGCTAAGAGCTGATCATTTCGCCTCTGCACTTGTTCTTCCTGGGACAAGAATCCTCTCGGTCATACGGGCGCCAAGACATTCCCACAAGTGAAACTACCCATTCCAGGATGACCCCAACCACAAAAAAGGCAACATTGACTGAAATTAGCGAAGCAGATCTCAATCGCTTCGTGGTGCAGTCTGCTCTGCTGAGTTTGATCGATCCTGTTCGAGGGCAACCTACGAGAGCCTCACTGGACGAAAGCCCGGATGGCGATATCTCAGGCGGGCAGCTGCTGAAACAAAAGTTTCTCGACTCATTCGCTCTCATTTGTTCGACATCAAGCTCTGGCGCAGAAACAGCCTCCGCTGTCTGCTTGGAACAGTATGCTCCAGCTGGAGGAGCCGTCCTTCGCGTGGCCCGCAACCGCGGTTTGACACCGGAAGTCCTCACTGGCCTTGAAAGGGTCTTACAAACACTTCGAGTAGTTGCCAGAAAGGGTACGTACCCTACCAGGTATTCTCTGAAAATTACTGACACGGCGGGCGATGCAGAAAAGTCGTCGGCGGAAGCCGAGCCCGAAATTCTCCGCCTGATTGTCGAATTAGACAGAGATCGGATCTTGTCAATTGCTCAGAGAGTTGCGAAGCACGGAATTCGAGACTTTTTACGAGAGACGCGCTCTGGGCTTCTTGCTGATCAAGTGAAGACAGAGACACGGGCAAAACTAGGGTTCAAGCCATGGCTGGAGAATTGCCCTTTCACGGCCGCAGCCCCCCAGACCTGGGATCCTGCAACCATGGTCGTCCTGATTAGCTGGGCGTCGCAAGCCAGATGGCACTATTCTGAGCAGCTGCAAAGTTTACTCGAACTTAATCAAATACAAAACCCCCCTTGGTTAGATAGCCTGCACAAGATCGCTCGCTATCATGCCGCGATCAAGTCCATGATAAAGCTTGCCGCGAAGCAACCTGAAATTTTCGCGAGTATTCAGATTCGAGATGTTAAGGCTCCCAATTCACGTTCATTCTCTCTCTCCAGAGAAGGAGCTCCCCTTCTGGCAAATGTCAAGCGCCTTGTTAAGGAAGATCCAGGGATGATTATGGAGAAGTTAGAGAAGCACCTTGGCACACATGATGCTGAAGCGCAGCTGCGTAGGGCATGCCGATTGGACCTCACGCTCCACGCCGAAATGCAATTAGTTGTGTTTTACGAAGGTCATCCAACCTTGGCTCCCCGGATGCCGTTTATCGGGACGAGCAAGAAGGCCTGTTTTCTCTGCTACGAGTATCTGCTCCAGCATCCACTGGGACTTCAGGCTCTGGCTTGTCATCAGAAGATTTACCCAACATGGATGCCACCACCATTTTATCCCATCCCTGGACAATTCAAAAGCACCCCATTTATGAAACTCGGCAAAAAAATTGAGCAATTGAACAGGCGAGAGCTCAAGACTGCGCTGACTGCTCCCCGGCGACCAAGGAATCAAGATTCAACTGCTGGCCCCTCTCTGACGATAACGGCAACCACGCCATCAGGATTCAGATCACAACAGGCTGCGAAAGTACACATGAGCCTCAGTGACGGCAGCCTTTCAGAGAATTGGGAGTGAAACGCGAGTATAGAGCTTTAACAAGGATAGGGTTGCAGTATGTAGAAACGCTGGTTTCAATCACGTTGAACAGTTTAGAGTACTTGCCATGGCGGTAGAATGTAATACAGTATCGCAAGTATACCAAAGCACGGCCATACGAGACCTTCCAAATGCAACGTCGAACTCCACTCTATGGTAGCACTGCAAGCTTGTGTATTTTGGCGAACGGCTATTGAAAATCTGATTCGACGCGCCAACAGCTATAAAATGACTCACAGCATTGACCAATCGCTTTACCAAGGCTGCCAAATGTCAGAGCTAGACCTCATTGATGCGGTTGGCGGAACTGGGGGGGGGGGAACCAACGGAGATGCGGAGACGCTGCAGAACCTTGGTGCCTAACCCTGCAGGAGGCCGTCCACATCGCCATGGTGCCTAACCCTGCGGGAGGCCGTCCATATCACCATGGCGGTACCTCCCAAGCGAAGTTGGGAGTTGGGGAGCTCAGCCTCTTCCCAAATAAAAGAATAAATGTAGAGACATTAGCGCCAGCCGCTCTACCAGCCACTTCTCATCTTCAAGTCATCGCCTAAAATAACAATAGACACAGCCATGACAGATAACATCGCCCTTGGAGAGCACCGGGACCTTCTTGACATCATTGACAGTCTCCGCTCGCAGGGAGTCAGCCACTATGTCGATCTACCCGAAATTATCGTCTGTGGAGACCAGTCTGCGGGGAAAAGCTCCGTGCTCGAGGCTATCTCCGGCATGCCGTTCCCTACAAAGGACGGTCTTTGCACCCGTTTCGCCACTGAGCTAATCCTCCGCCGGGGCCGCGAGAATAGCACCAAGGTGTCTATCACTCCAGGCGAGAGCCGATTTGGAGAGGACAAAGAACGCCTTGAGAGCTGGCAGCCAAAAGGGAACATCGGCAGGGAGGGCCTGGGCACCGTGACGGATGAGGCGAAGTGCGCCATGGCTAACCCGACCAGCACATATGAGTTCTACGAAGATATTCTCCGGATTGAGCTCACTGGGCCGGAACAGCCACACCTCACTATGGTGGACCTCCCAGGCCTCTTCAGGAGGGGGAACAAGGAGCAGTCTGACGCCGACGTTGACATTGTCCGTAGTATGGTTGAGAAGTACATGGCGCGACCGCGGAGCATCATCCTCACTGTAGTATCCGCCAAGTACGAGTATGTCCTGCAGGAAGTAACATTGATGGCCAAACGCGCTGACCCAGAAGGGCTGCGCACCATGGGTCTTATCACAAAGCCCGACACCTTAGACGTCGGCTCTGACTCGGAGAAATACTTCATTCGTCTAGCTCAGAACCTTGAGGAAGAGCTTCGTCTCGGCTGGCATGTCCTTAAAAACCGAAAATTCGAAGAACGCGATGTTACCTCAGCCCAACGCGATGCAATTGAGAGTGAGTTCTTTCGCAATGGCTTGTGGGGTTCTATTGACTCCTCGCACTGCGGGGTGGCGGCCTTGAGGGCCAGGCTCAGCGCAGTTCTGAGGGACCAGATTCTTTCCCAGCTCCCAGGTCTTGTACGGGACGTGGAAGACGGCATCCACGACTGCGCTGATAGGTTGAATCGGCTCGGCCCAGTACGGGGTACTCCGCAGCAGCAGTTGAGCTTCCTCCTACGGGTGAGTGAGGAATACACGTCCCTAGCGACGCAAGCGGTTGAAGGCATGTATACCGACCGTTTCTTCGGCAGCCGGAAGAAGGTCGAAAAGTTTCATACAAGATTGAGGGCTGTGGTGCAGGGCCAACTTCGCGGATTCGCGGACGAGATGCGGTTGAACGGCCAGAGCCAGGACATCATTGATTCGGATAGCGAGGGTCAGGACGGCAACAAGCTTCGCGATATGCCTCGCATTTCCCGCTCTGAATACATCGGAGGTGTTGCTGATCGCCTTAAGTATAGCAAAGGGCGCGAGCTCTCAGGCCTCTTCAATCCGCTCATCGTCAGCGACCTCTTCATCGAGCAACGCGAGCCGTGGGGGGGGATCGTGAAGTTATACGCCGAGGAAATCGTGGAAGCTGCACATCTGACGACTCAATTGATAGTCGAACATATTACCCCCAGTGATATTGCCGAAGGAATCCTCAGACTCGTTCGACAGGAAATCGAGAAGCTGAAGGCTGTGATGGACGCTAAAATCAACGCGTTGCTTGCATCGGCCGCGCAGCATCCCATCACGTATAATCCCCAGCTCACCGAGAACGTCCAGCGAATCCAGCAGGCTAGGCATAAACGTAAAATCAAGAAATTGGTTCGCAGTACCTTTGGGTTGCGTCGTTTCGACAACCCGGATAGCAAGATCAGCTTGAATCCGATCGAGCTCGTTAATCTAGTGGGTGAGGGGTTCGAGACCGACATGGAGCGGTTCGGAAGCGCTTTGGCGGTAGATTACATGGAGGCGTACTATAAGGCAAGATGTTTCTCCCAGTGAATAGTCATTTAGCATGGTACTGACAGGCTCACTCCGCTTCCAGGTTGCGGTGAGCAGATTCATCGATGACGTGAGCACCCTGGCGATAGAAGACTGCCTCATTAGCAGGCTCCCAAAACTTTTCAGATCGAGCCATGTTCTGGAGATGAGTGACGAAGACATATCCCGCCTTGCAGGAGAGACCCAAGCAGCTTCCACTGAGAGGACACGACTCGAAGCGAAACGCGGGATTCTCGAGGCAGGGCTCCAGCGCCTAAAGAGCCTGCACAGGCGCAGAAACGTCGATCCCCTGAAACAAAATCAGGTTGTCGTGGAAAAGTTAGAGCAAATATCTGCCATGACGCCAAAGAGGTCTGAAAAAGCATCGACCGACACTAATTGCGTGAGATCCGCTAGTCAGGCGAGCATTCCTGACCAAACCCCTCACTCTCTGAAAAGCGTAGAGATGCCGTCGCCGGTTGATGAGTGGCTAGCTCGACGTTAATCTCAATGCAATATGGAAGACGCTCAGGCTACTCTCAAGAAAAAAAAAAGGTCTCCAGAAAGGTCTCCGAAAGGTCTCCGAAAGGTCTCCAGGCAAGGCATGGTTGAAGATACTCTCTATCATTAAAAATTAGAGGATTATGGGTCAATAAAACTGAAACACCAGGTAGTACTCGCTTAGCAGAATAAACATGTGGTTCAAGGCTGTTCTGAATGATGACTGAATCCACAACTGAGCGGCTACAAATGGCACTCAATGCTCCAACTACGAAGACTAATCCATTTTTTCAGCTTGACTTCAGCTAACATCAAAACTCGAATTTCTCCAAATCCTTGCTGCAAAGGAAATTAACACGTGCGTGGTTATTTCTATGTGTACTTTGCCACTATTGCTCGGCTTAATGCCCTAATTCCGCATGTACGAGTTCCCCGTTGGGTGCTCCACCAGATCTGCCTAGGCTGGTGCTGTAACCTCGTGCCACGAGTAAAGCCGCGCGCTCAATTTGGCATCCCTCAACGGCGAAGTCTGGCCGCATCAAAGTGACCTGCAGATGGCTGTGAACCATTGATGTCGAATGCCAACACTTTGGAAATCTCCCAACACGTTGCGCCGAAACGAGACCCAAGGCAGCAGCATTGGCTTTGCATCAACTTTCGGGCGTCAAATGAGGCTGTCGATGAACAAAGTCTGCAGTGCGCCCCCCACAGTCACAGCCACTCGACCCGCATGACAAGCTAGTCAGCCTTGTTGGCGGAGTGTCATGCCATTTTGATATACAAATTGACATAAAAAAAACTTGTCCGTGGCCCAAACTTGATCGACACTCATATCTGCAGTGCTTAGGAGGTACACATGGTTAAGAGTTTTCAACCTCCCCCCAAAAAGAAAGAAAGAAAAAGGCAAGCAGTATCGGCTATTACAATGACTGAGGCAAAGCATCTCGCTGATGAGCCCTAACCCAATTACTCAGACCGCAGAACAATGCCGAACTTATACGATTTCCATGATTCAGTGGGGTTGATGAGACATAAGTCATATCGTCTTAGCAACTAGTTAATTATGTATTGAATCATGTGCAATTGGTGCAAGAGGAGCACTTGCCCCGACACATATCTTGTTGCTTATTCAGAGCCCTAACGCCTCAAAGGCCTTGTACATCGCTGCTGAGCTTGACCCCTTCATACGACTGTCCATGTCGCGAATAATATCCCGGTACTGTTTGACCTCGGGAAGCATTCTACACTCCACACTTGACTCTGTTGTACATAGAGCTTTAATTTCCTCGTCTAAAACGGTCAACATTAGAAAAAGTATGACCGAGTAAACGACTACGCACCTGGAAACTCATCACAAAGTGCTGTGATCATGGTCTCATCGTCCCTCTCTCGACGCGCCATTGCCAATACCATGATAGTCATGGGGAGTGCCCAAGAGTCTCCTAAACACGATTTCGATAATCTTGCTGCCCTCTGAATGTCTTCTCTCGCTGTCGAAAGAGGGGCGCAACGAAAAGCAGTCCGAAGTGCAAGTATCTGCTTGGCCCATTTTTGCCAATTGTCAGGGTTTTCTAACACTGGGCAGAAGTGAAATATCCCCAGGTTCAGCAGAGACTGCAGATGAGTCCATGAACACGTCTTCTGTACATCAAACCGTCCTTGAGTGAGGTATTCGCCGAAGTAATACGGCTTCTCTGTCGTTAAGGTACGAAACTCTTCAACGGAGTGTGAGTGCTTTGAGAAAAAACAAAGGGCATCCACGTCGCGAAGGAATGTACCTTGGACGAAATGTCGTGTATCAACGACAAGAAGATAAATCTCTGACAATCTGCGTCCGTCCATCTCGTGTCGGCGAAGTCCGTGCTGCAGTGCAAATGGGAGTGAGCTAGTCCATGACATTAGGTTACATTGGTCATTACACTTCCACCGCAGGTGTTCATCCAATAACTTGGCAGCGTCGCCTGGCGCGATCGAAAGAAGATCGATATCTGCCTTTTCAGATTGGCGGATACTTGCCGGAGAAGCGACGGCATCAAGAGTAGTTCGCCCGCCTGATTCTGGCGAACAAAGTCGGAGGAGATATCTTGGCACACAAGAGAGCGATTGATTTAGAGCTGCAGTATTCTCTTCAAAAGGGTTTACAGGTGGCTGAAAGAGTAAACCCTGCCGAGCGGAGTACTCTTCGATAGGCTCAATATTTTCCCTATGGGCTTCCATAATCACATCGTTGCCCTCTTCGCACAACAATGAATGCTAGAGATGAGCTCGGCTGAGATGTGGTCAGGCTTTTTTTGGGTAACGTCGCATTACAGCCTAGCAGCTGGGCATATTATTCGGCCCACATTGACAGAGCAGGCACTGCTACAGGAGCCAGCGGCCAATGTAAGCAGTTCCCCATAACCTTTGGACAGAAATGATGCTGATTTGACACAAGCGGGGGGCCTTGAAGTTCCATTATTTGATGGGGGCGTATGGCTGTTCACAAGGCAAACACCCGCGTTAAATAAAGACAGGAGTTGTCGCAGTAGAGCGTCGTAGAGCGACAAGCCAACACTCGATATCCGCAGTAGCTTCATGTTCATTCACCGTGTCGACAGATCATTTGCTCATGGCATAGACCAAAGCTGCAGGAGGCCATTAGCCCCACTGAGACACCCCATCCCATAGCCAGCTAATGAATGAGCGTACGGCCTAAAACTGTTGCTTAGAATGACCTAACCTTGACAGCTGTTGCACTGCCAAATGCTACTCTCAATTACCAAGTGAGCCATGAGTCTGGGACTACGCGACCGCGGCGGCTATCGGTGCTGCTGCACTCTCTGTTACTGTCGCTGCTGGGCCCTTGGCTTACGCTGCATGTCAAGCTGCTTGTGCGACGACTCTCGCTTCTGGGCCCGCTGGGGCTGCACTCGATGTCGCTTGTCAATCAGCGCGTGCCCCGTTGCTTGCTATGCCGTGTCCCTAGTCGCAGATAAAATGCGATAGACCTCCTGCCAATCCCCGAGCAGCATGCCCTGCAGGGTGTGCCGACAAAGACGTATGCTTATGACGCGGGTGTGATGATTGGTGTTGGAATCCCTCGGCAAGCGTACGAGCAATTGCGGACAAGGTCAGGTGGCCACCCTAGTGCGCCTCCATTATACAGCGCGCTTAAGGGTATTACTCTTCCTCTTCTTCTCTTAGATATCCCAAATCGGATGATTCGTAGCTTCCATATGGTAACAATGCCTCGGTAGTAATTGCTCATGCATGCCTCAGTAACACATGCCCCAACCCAGCGTAATGGCCCGCGCAGGGCACGGCGAAGGCGTGCGAATTTTGCCGGACTTTGCCAGACTTTGCCAGAATTTGCCGCACCGTGATTTATCCTTTTGTAGGACCTTTTGCAAGACCATTTGCAAGGCTTTTTGCAAGACTTGTACATGTATATACTTTGATACAGTGAGAGGGATGCCTGCGTATGTGCGCGGTCCCGGTCAGGGGCTCGCACGCAACTCGACCATCAGCGCACCAAACGGCACGAAACCTGACGCAAACCATACACACGACGCAAGCAAAATAAAAGGCACTGCCGGCGCTCCCGGCAACTCTGCGGCGGGCAGCGCACAAAATGCCGGCCGGATGGGTGTTTTTTTCACTCGGGTTGTGAGCAGAAAAAGGAGAAGACTGTTTGCAGGAAAAAGGAGAGGACTGTGAGCCGTCTCGTTGAGACTAAGACAGTTCTTCTAGTAACGATTCTGTACTGTACTTGGTACCAGTAGAGTAGCTACTTGAAGATCCAAGTCACAAAAGTTAATGCAACAACTCAGGGCGTGAAGCAGAAGTGGTCGTGGACATGTAGCGATGCGTTGGGATCCGTAATTTGCGTTATGTGGGCTTTCGTGAGCAACTTGGCAACAGTGAAAACTAGCAGAAATAAAAGGATTGGGTTGAATTGATAGCTGACTTGAATGGAATAGACTGAGAGTGACGAAGAGAGTTGATTGATGATCATTCCCTGAAAGGCTCTGTAATTCTCCTATATAGAGTCCTCAGAACATTCTCCCTTGAATTTAGTTGCCTTGGGTCCTCATTCACAGATATCATGCCACCCGCTTCTACTATCTCGTGACCTTTAATATTTACGGCCTCGGGACTTTCCGAGAGAGCCGCTCTAATATTACCAAGAATGGGTGTTAATAGGTTGGCCGGAAAATAACCGGTTATGATTTGTTATAGAGTAGCTATGACCAGACTACTTTTTTTTTTACAAGCTCAAAACAGTCGCCATATGAACGTTAACAAAGCCTTTTGGTTTACTATACACCAGAGTATAACATTCTCTATTGCGTGCCTATATAGAGGCAGCATTCTCATCGTGTTTTGTCGAGACGCTAGGAATTTTTTTCAGTAATTACACACGTACAGTCCTTGCGGTAACACAGCATTTTATTAATTCACCTTCTAGCACTACGTGCCAACAGCCATGTTTCGTCAATCTTCCGCGCATTGGAGGTTAACTTGTCTATCTCAAACCTTTATCCTCCTACTTTTGCTTACAGTCTTAGCCCTTGTGGGCTGCCTCGATGAATATACGTCTATCAATAAATCGCAGAAGATAAATGGACGTCCTGAGCTACGCAGTCTGAACACCTCGCTGAGCGAATTTCCACAACAAGTTCTTTATAAGAAAGACCAGGGCGAAAGAAGCTGGGAGAAATCAGCTCAAAAAGGTCGAGAACTTGTACAAGGTTTCTGCAAAAATACTAAAAGATATAAAAGAAGACTGGCAAGTCCTTGGAAAAGTAGCAAATCACTTCATCAGTGGGGTTGGGTTAGGAGGGAAATGGCTCTTCAGAAACAATATTACCACTATGACGATTCGCATATTGCTCAAGCGTTTAATATCTTAGAGAAAGATTCGTTCGTATACACTGATGAACATGCCAAAGATTACGAGACATCCAAACACAGGAAATTAGTAAGACTAGAGTTTATAATGATAAGCCACTATATTTCTATGCGAATAAGATGCTAACTTTTTCTACGTTTGTTAGAAGGCAACGATGGGATTCTATTCTAATATCGTCTGCCCTAAAACCGGATCAATCGTTGCAGATGCTATTTTTGGCCCTGCTAGCCAATCTCCTGACTTTACAGAGGAGATGCTTTCAAAATTAAGGCATTGGTCTGATATAGCATATTTACAATGGAAAAGTGCTTGTAAAAAGTCGATGGTGAAAGGAAGTTCCCTTAAACACATCTCTCAGGCTAGTATAATCAACTCGAGTACATTACGTATTATTATCCAAGCTCTACAGGCAAAGGGCAAAACACAGTTCCCAGGATGGGGGGATCGAGTTACTATTTCAATGGAAGAGTAAGAGGGCCAGGCTATTCTTGGATCACAAAATGGTCTAGGAGCAGGCTATCTTCTAATACAGCATAAAGCCCTTTTTGGAAGAAAAGCCATTACAAATGTAACGGTCTGGGCCAGCTTCGGGCCAGCAACGTTCACCAGCCCAATGGCCGCTGGGGTGAATATCAATTTCAGCATACAAAATGCACGGGGCTGCATACCATGCGTTGCAACACCCTACTGTATTAAGGGTTCGTTTTAGTACACTATAATACAAACTTTTCGTCCGTGCGCTCCTTAACGATCTCCTGCAATTACATGTAATTACGCACTTTTCGTTCGTGCATCTATTGCCCTGGTTAGTTGCTTCTCGTCACCAAGTTACGCCACTCTCTATTCTATCTATGTGGCGTTATTTTAGAGTGCAAAAGATCCCAAGATATATCGGAAGTGCCTGGAGGGTGCACCTAAAGGCAAAGCAATAAAAGAAGAAAGACAATTTAATTAATCTGATCTAGTTTATCTAAGAGAAGAAGAGGAAGAGGAAATGCCTCCGAGCGCGCTGTATAAATGAGGCGCACTAGGGTGGCCACGTGACCTTGTTCGCAATTGCTCGTACGCTTGACGAGGGATTCCAACACATACAGCACAATGACCCACAACGCAGCACTAGGTTTGATGCATGATCTAAGGCTCGGAATACTGCTATAAGGCACTTTAATGAACATTTTTTGCTACTCTTCAAGAAATTTAAACTTATTTTAGACATTCTATTGCTTACTTCGTCGGTGCAACGCGCAGCACGTAAGGCTCTTAGCAATACAATGTGAATGATATATAATTAACCTTGGTTTTTACAAAGGGAATCTTGTTATCTTGTGCATCCCTTTTATGGGCTTTAAGCTGTTGAGAGTAGAGTGGTCCTTCGGCAATTACCAAGGCCTCGATTAGATAGAATTGCGTGGTAGTGGAAGCAGGTGGCATGATGCCAAGGAATGTTGGCCTAAGGCCACTAAATTCAAGGAAATGTTCCGGCTGCTGAAGGTGTTAGATCACACGCGTGTGTGTAAGTGGATATGTGGATACACTGGCTGTGAGAGAAACATACGTGGCCCCTGGGCCTAGGGCAGGAATCCAAGACAGAAAGACAGGCGTGTTTTGAATTATAGAGGTATTTATAGGGGGATTTGATCAGGTCACCAGAGGAGGGGTTCTTTTTCTATCATCAATGTAACACAACTCTTCCCATTGATGCAATCCAATTTTGAACCTCTTCTATTTTGTCGAGGGAAAACACACACCTACCTCGCACGTATACTAGGGTCTGACACACACCTAGTAACTCTTACGCGAGGCAGCGGAATTATAGAAAGGTAGGCATGTGTGAACAACAACAGCAGCTAGTTAAGGTGCTTAAAGGTATAACATTAAGTGCTGCTGCTGCTGCTAGAGGTTGAAGTTGTCTGCTACTAGCTAGGTCTAAGATATCTAATATATAAAGGGGTAAGAAGGTCACGTGACTAGTATTCTAGCTTGCAAGGTGTGCCTTGTGTTCTGCTTCACTATAGGACTATTTCCGCCCACATACTATTTAATCCGACATATGCAGCCGCCATACTGCAGCCTGGTCTGCAGGAATCGTAACAGTAAAGCTGTTAGGACGAGAATAGCTTCTGTCAGGATGTCCAGTGCCGTAAATGGCTAGTCTTGCGAAGTCTTTAATAATAAGGAGGTTTCAGGATTGAAGCTTGATACTAGTGCCTGAGGCACTGGTATTGAGGGATTTACAAGTGCTCCGAGATCGGGAAGACCCAATTTTACCACCACGAATACTAGTAGATCTCAAGTGTTGCGACATCGGAACGGCTAATTTTACTATCGCGGATAGATCTCACCCAACAACCCTACTAGCATTAGTTTATTGTTCTCTTCTCCATAACTACGATAGACAGTCTCACCATACATTCGACGCACCTGGGCGTTAGTTAGGAATTAGTTCTTCTGTACCAATAATATGGATCAGCTCAAGGTCAATAGCGCTCCGAGCATCTTTGTTGATGCGAAAACGTATTATCGACATGAGAGGCACAAGAGCCGGGTAGGCTCGCAGACGAGAACCTATTCGCAGGTAGGCATTAACCAATGAAGACGCTTTATAGTTTTAACTAAAACATGCACCAGCATCAAGTTAGCGGAGGCTGGATTCAAGAAACTAGCTTTACTCCATTTCGACGTGGAAGCCATGGTCAGTAGTTTGCTCCAGGCAAGCATCACCACGTGCAGCAGCACTAATATATAGTAGATGAAAACTTCGGAAAAGACCGGCAATTTCTCATTGAAGTTGAGCCGACTCTGAATAACCTGAGACACCAAGAAGATACGGACAACGACATGAAAATTACAATTGAAGACAACGGCCCAAAAGTAATTCATCTTCGTACCGCGACGTCGGCCGGCCACAATCGCCAGGATATCCGCGGAACATACATGCTCTCAAATCTTCTCCAGGAGCTGACCTTCGCAAAAGAGTACGGTAGGAAGCAAATTGTTCTCGACGAGGCTCGCTTGACTGAGAATCCGGTTGATCGTCTGGCTCGCCTGATCAGGGATCATTTTTGGGATAGCCTGACCAGGCGCCTCGATGCATCCAGCGTTGGGAAAGCAGCACCGGATCCCAAAGACTGGACATGCGACCGTCAACCTCGCATTTATGTCCCAGCTGGAGAACCGGCACAGTATGAGTACTTTAAACGGGTCGCCCAAGATCAGCCGGATCTGCGACTCGATGTACAGCTGCTGCCCAAGAGAATTACTCCAGATTTCGTCCGTGACATCAATAATAAGCCAGGTCTGCTAGCACTGGATATGGAGCCTACCACCAATGCAAATGATGTCGGCTTTCAGGGTGTTCCATTTGTCGTCCCTGGCGGGCGATTCAACGAACTCTACGGCTGGGATAGCTATTTTATCGCCTTGGGCCTTCTCGTGAACGATAGAACGGATCTAGCCAAGTCAACCGTAACTAACTTTTGTTTCTGCATCAAACATTATGGCATGGTACTGAATGCGACGCGGTCGTATTATTTGGGAAGATCGCATCCACCATTCCTAACCGACCTTGCTTTGCGTGTCTATGAGAATATTAAACACGAACTCGGTGCAAAAGAATTCCTCGAGCAAGCTATCTTGGCCGCCATCAACGAATATTATAACGTCTGGACAGCAGAACCACGATTTGACCGCAAGACGGGTCTCTCAAGATACCATTCTAAAGGCATCGGCATAACTCCCGAAACAGAGCCGAGCCACTTTGCACACATCCTTCAGCCATACATGGTGAAGTACAGGATGACTTACGACGAGTTTTTCAGAGCTTACAACTATGGCCAAATACAGGAACCAGACCTGGATGAGTACTTTATCCATGACCGGGCATTGAGAGAGTCTGGTCATGACAGTTCATATCGTGTGGAAGGCATCTGTGCCGACCTGGCCTTGGTCGACCTCAACTGCCTGCTTTATAAATACGAAGTGGATATCGCAAGAACGATTCTGCAAGTATTTAATAACAATCTAGTTATGACCGAGGATTTTAGTACTGGAACCCCCTTCAGAAGTGGCGAAGTCATTTCGTCTGCAGTCTGGGATAGAAAGGCGAAGCGCTGGAGACTGACGATGTTTAAGCTCATGTGGGATGAGGATGAAGGTATGTTTTTTGACTACAACACAAAGACTCAAAACAGAACCAAGTTTGAGAGCTGTACCACCCTCTGGCCCTTATGGGCTGGTGTTGCGACCCCACATCAGGCATCGGTTATTGTTAATAAGGGCCTCCCGAGGTTCGAAGCTGTTGGAGGATTGTTATCAACGACAGAAAAGTCTCGAGGATGCATAGGGCCTGACCGGCCAAACAGACAGTGGGACTATCCCTCAGGTTGGGCACCACACCAAATCATTGCGTGGACGGGCCTGCTGCGATATCACTTCACCGATGATGCACAGCGAATTGCGTACAAATGGCTATTCATGATGACCAAAGCATTTGCAGACTACAACGGCGTCGTCGTAGAGAAGTATGACGTAACCAGGCCTGTAGATCCGCACCGTGTTGACGCCGAGTATGGAAATCAAGGGCTTGATTTTCAAGGTGCCAATAAGGAAGGGTGAGTTGCATTAAAAGGTGAGGCGTATGTCTTACAGCTGACAAAGAGCCTAACAGTTTCGGTTGGGCCAACTCGAGCTACGTGTATGGCCTGCAAATTATAGATGCGCAGATGCGACGAGCTTTGGGTGCGTTGACGCCTTGGGAGACTTTCGTAAGGGCAACGGCTCACTCGCCAAAGAATGCTGAAGACTCCGCGGAAAGTACGGTCTAAAAAATTAGATAGATACATGCGCAGAACCAATTAGCAGTTGTTTGAAGCGACGGGTATGAATTGGAAGGGTCACGAAGTTATATATTAAAGATGATGATACTTGATTGTCTGTTCTCCCTTACAATTCCTTCCACAATGCTTTCATGCTTGCCTGCCTCGGGCAACTGTGCTGAGCATTCCAAGTATCGTCAGCTTCAGCCTCACCAAATTCCCCCCATGCAGTCAATAGTTCTTCCACTAGTCAACGCCAATATAGTCAGTCAGGATCCAGGGCTGTAGGTTGGGGTGTGACGGCTATGATTGGTCCAAGGATGAATCAAGGCGTAAGATATAGAATAAAACTAGTGGTAGGTAGTGGAAAGAGAAATTTAGTAAATCTAACTTAGTCCTAAACATTATTAGGATATAATGTAATAGCTTCTATAATCTTTCTCCGCTTTAGTATAAGGATACTACAGCGAACTCATACTTTTAGCATACTATTAATTAGTAAATCTTAAGAGAAATAAATAGTTTAATAGATTTTGTTGTTAGAGCTATATATAAAATTATGTTTTATACGTCTATAATAAGTCTAGGTTTATTTTTCTAGTTATATCTTGCTGTAGGCATCTATACATCGCGTTAAGCCCGTTTGTGTTAAATAACCAGCGGCATCTATAAAATTCTATTAACGCGAAACGCCAACTGTGGGCGTAGCTATCTATTCAACTCTATCCCCTGTCTTGGAGATTTTCCAATCTGACTCTACTACAGATTCTGTAGACTGGGATATCTAGACGAGTATTACTATTTGCACAGATAGTAATCTCTATTTGCACAGATATGTGTCTCACCTTTGGCTCACCTACCCCACCCTGGTCACTATGATTTCCTGGAAGGAATATTGCTTAGTGCTAGCGCAAAGTTGCAAATTACTCACGTTGCTCTATCTAATCGTTGCAGAATGTAGGGATATGCAGGGTGACACACACCAAGACACTCTGCAGAACACTCAAGGCTATCGGATAATTAACCCTTAAGACGGTTTAATAATTGTATTTCTTGGGATTGCTAGGCCTAGGGAATGCTTGAATTGTGATTTGTTGCAACGACGAGGTTTTCTGTCGGCTCCTAGTACTTGAGTTACTGTAGGAAGCACAGCTGACGATATTGTCGGAAGTAAATTGCGAGCAACGTCACGTGGCCACCATAGCGTGCCTCTTTTATACGGCGCGCTCGGGGGCATTTCCTCTTCCTCTTCTTCTCTCAAATAAACCAGATCAGATGAATTGAATTGTATTCCTTCTTTTATTGCTTCACCTTCAGGTATCGATATCCTCGTCACCAGAAGCCCCTGTGCTTCCTACAGTATGTGCCTCGCTTATGAAATTCCACCAACACTCGATGCAGTTCTTGCCAGTTTCTGCTCTGACCAGCACCCTCTAGGCACTTTCCGATGTATCTCGGGATCTTTTGCACTCCAAAATCCTTGCACTCTAAAATGACGCCACATGGATGGAATAGAGAGTGGCGTAACTTGGTGACGAGAAGCAACTAACCGGGGCAATAGATGCACGAACGAAAAGTGTGTAATTGTTGAGATTAGAGTGGCACCTTGGGAAATGACCGATGCCTCGTATTAGCTAAATTCGTACGATAGTGGAAGAAGGTGGCAAGATGCCAAGGAATGTAGGCCTAAAGCCACTGAATTCAAGGGAATGTTCCGGTCACTGAAGGACTCTATACAAGGGTCATGATGCCCTTCAGAGGGCATCATCTAGTCAGATTATTACTATTTAATATTACTGCTTACGCTCTTCACAATACTAAAATCTATCTATTCCTGCTAATTTCCATAGTTGCAAATTGCTCTCCTTAACCTACTTATAAAGGCACATAACGCAACAGCTATACTTTCATGCCGCAGAGGTAGCCAGAAAATAATATAGAGTATTAAATATTTAGGCCGGTTATTTTCCGGCCCACCTATTAACACCTATTATTGGTAATATTAGAGCGGCTCTCTCGGAAAGTCCCGAGGCCGTAAATAGTCAAGGTCATGAGATAGTAGAAGTAGGTGGCACGATATCTGTGAATAAAGACCTAAGGCAACTAAATTCAAGGAATGTTCTGGTTGCTAAAGGACTCTATATAGGAGAATTACGGAGCCCTTAAGGGAGTAATTATTAATTAACTCTCTTTATTACTCTTGGTCTATCTATTTAAGTTAGCTATTAACTTAACCTAATTATTCTATTTCTGCTAGTTTTTACTGTTGCCAAGTTGCTCATGATAGCCCACATAACGCAAACTACGGACCCCAACGCATCGCTACATGTCCACGACCACTTCTGCTTCACGCCCTGAGTTGTCGTATTAACTATTGTGACTTGGATTTTGGACACATTTGAGTTATCATCCGTCGCAGGATCTCTAAGCGATGAGCCTTGCAAAACACAAGCTCTCTGGCCAAAAGCCTCCCTCCTACACTGCCTACCAGTGCTTGCAGACAGATTGAGCATGCAGGTTCAGTGTAATTATAAGTGGCGACTTTCCCGCATAGTATAGCCTAGCTAAGCAAGAGCGGCAAGGGCACAAAACCCAACGCACCCTCACCCACAGGCAGTTTATAAGTTTACCCGACAATCTCCACAATTCTCGCAAATACTTGCCTACGTGGGGCACGCCGGCATTCGGCACTCATCATAATCACTGTTTGCTAACATCACCGCTTTCACTTTCAGTGGTAACTATTTGCGACCGTGAAATAGGCACAGGTTGATCAAAGAGCATATAAATACAACGAAGCACCCATCACCAATGAGTTGTTGGACCTGCAAAGACAAGGCAATGACACATCCACGCGTCTTAACTGGAAAGGTATTTTTGACTAATTGCGCTGCGAAGACTGCAAAGTCTAATGAAATCGCAAAATACTAGAATGCAAAAATTGCTTTAGGGTTAGAAGGGAGTGTCTAGGATATAGTATAAGGCTGCTTTGGCCGAGGCAGAACATGATAGAAAACGTGCAACACTATAACGGTCCAAGCTAAGTATATTGACAGCTGGCTAGAAGACTACTACGAGTATCTAAAAACTAAAGAAGAAAGAAACAAGAAACAAGAAAACGAGAGCTTGAGGAGTTCGAAGAGCTCAGAAACTCGACGACGCTGATAATCTTGGCCCATCAGACCAGAATGGCTGCGAGAGTATCGACCGAGCAATCACGGGCTTAGCCCGTTACAGTATAGAGCAACATTTCTAAATACTTACGAAATTATAAGTACTATAATGTAGTAATATATAGCATGTGTGAATTATATCCCTTAATTTTATTAACTTAGCATATCTAGCCGCTATGCAATTGCTGCTTCGTTTCTTCGTGTAGACAAATAATTAACCTTGTAGTGTATGAGCGGGTGCTAGCTGATGAATATTGCCTTAAGTTTCTACTCTCTCACAATACGAAAGGCTAACTATATTTATACAATCACGGATCTATCCTGTCCTAGTCCTAACACCTTGCTTAAAGAGTAGCAACACGTCTTTATAAGTAATAGGCAAACCTGTCTGGAGTTGCTCTATTTCCTAACGATACATGGCCGATAAACTAAAGTGAGTTTTGTTGAGACGATAATAGCTCCCTGTTAAGAAGATCAAAACCGTAAATAGCTAGAGAGTAAGATTGTCAGCTGAGTCAGGGCCAGAAGACTCCGAGGTCACGAAAAATTTGGAGACCCCATAGGCAGGAAAAAGAGGTATAAGTTGTAGCATTCTAACGGGTTCGGAGGAGGAGGAATTCATCACTCCATCTATTATCATCAATTATCTATTCAATTGAATCCTTCTATTTCTGCCGATTTCCACTGTTGCAAAATGCTCACATGCTTATGAAGGCACATAACGCAATAAGTTTCTTCGCATTTCTTAGTTCAGCGCTGAGAAAGTTCCCACTCGAACCTAGATGGGAAGCTACTGTGTCATTAATTGCTCTTTGAGAGCTTGTTGGCATGTGGAGGGCAACTAAATGAGTTGTTTATTCCCATGTAGCTAGACTTGCGACATAGTGGAAGTAGATGGCATAATATCTAGTAATAAAGGCCCTAAGGTAACTAAGTTCAAGAGAATTTCCGAGTGCTGAAGAACTATATATAGGAGAATTACAGAGCTCTTTAGCAGCGACCTTCTATCATCATCGTGATCTATCATTTTTATTCATTAATTTAGTTATTAAATACAACTGAATCCTTCTATTTCTGCTGGTTTCCACTGTTGCAAAATTGCCCTTGAATGCTCATAACTTAACACAAGCCAGTGAATTTGTGCAAAAGCTCCTTACGTCAGTCATCATCCAAACTAAGACCAATGAAACATGCTATCTTTAGCATTCGGTGGGCAACACCGATTACTGGTAGTAGTCATTTAAGCTCGGAGTCAAAGAGATTAGGTTCAATGCTTTCAAGCTGTAAGAGGCCTAGCCGCAGTTTGTTAACGTGTAGTAGCCGTATAATTGTCTATCTAAAGCAGGGTAAGAAAGGGGAAGAACAAGCTCGAACTCTGCCTCGAGCTTATGAGTCCAAGTTGTTGAACGACAACTTAGGCGAAGTTAAACTAACCTCGTAACCAACGGTTTTCACGGCGCCGAAGCTACGGGCCCGGCAAAGCCGGAACCATAGCATCAGGCGCAGCCCGTGATACAAGTCCACAGCATCCTACCACATATCGTCATTCATCTGATTAGCATGATAGGGAGACAAGAAAGAGTTACAAGCACCTTGATTGGCTTGAAACAGCTATTTACGGCCACGGGTCTTTCCGAAAGAGCCACTTCTCATCTCAACAAGTGTAGGCGCTTTAAAATAGTGGTACTAATTATGGAGCCCTAGCAGCCTATACGTTATAAACGCTATAGGTCCCTTAAAACCAATATTTTTAGTTCCGGCCGCCTCTGAGTGCAATTTTAAGACATATTTTAGCCGCATCTCACTATGGTTGACCTTCTTAGACTGTTTCGGACGGACAATCAGGACCACTCTGTCTAAGTGGGAGAATGACTCCAAGCTAGCATTTAAATTTAAACACATATCACATATAGCCTCTAGTATAATAGGATATAAGAGAGCAGGGGAAGAAATAGAGAACTTTACGTAAGGGTAATTACAAAATATTAACATAACTAGAGCCCCGGAGGTAACAAAACATATAGGTTCTCTATTAGAGGGATCTCCACCGGGCGTAATAAATTATGTGTATGTGTGTGTGTATGTGCGTGTGTGTGTGAAAAGCCTAGCGAGAGTATCATAAGTAGGAGAAGGAGCAATTTAACAACAGTGGAAATAGGCAGGAATAAACGGATTTAACGATATTAAACGTGTAAGCAGTGATATTCATAGATAATGTTCTAACTTGAATTATCCCTCTAAAGGGCACCGTGACCCTTCTTTATAGACCTTCAGCGACCGGGAAATTCCCTGGAATTTAGTTGCCTTAGGCCTACATTTCTTGGCATTGTGCCACCTTCTTCCACTATCGTACGAATCTAGCTAATACGAGGCATCAGGACCTTCCGAAGGTGCCACTCTAATCTCAACAATAATACTGTCTGGCATCAAGTAATTAAACTAGTTTATATGCTTGGATTGTCGATATTACGTGCTGCGATTTAATTGCACAAGCGTGGTTAGAGTCGCAGTACAAGGTTGTAAGTCAGAGGTACAAATCGGAATCGTAAGGCATTGACTTGTTTCTCAATTAAGCTTGTGGTCTTGTATAGTTGCATTTAATCAGATAGTTTAGGTATTTAAGTAGTGTGTGGGCGGAAAGGATCCTCTAGAGTGACAGGGTTAAATTCACGTGAGTTATAATATATGCTTAACAGAGCAACAACTAACTTATAACTTGCTGCCTAGTAATATACCACTCCTGAGCATTAGCCCTCCTTGCCTACCCTGAGCAATATAGTTTCTATATACTAGTCGTAAGGGTAAGTCTTCATGCCCCCATCCGTACCAGCAGGGGGTCCTTTTCGTACCAAAACAACGCTTGTGCTTCATGACGGGATGCCCTATAGCATAGTAGATTTAGTTGAGCGTTAGGCTAGTTATCTCGGCGATCTCTTGGTGTGTGTGGCTGGCTTGCACTAGGATGAGGGCCTCACGCCTCTTGCCCTGCGAGGAATCCAACGTCTTAGGCATCGTTGGAATCATTGAAAATCGTTGAAAATTGCTAAATTTGATGGCTAAGGGTCTTCTTCTAGCTTGTTGAAAAAAAAAAACGCCAAAAAAACGCGGCGTTGTGGGCCAAGAGAGGTACTTCGCAGACCCCTTGCGAGTGACCTGGCCCGCCCTGAATATTTACGCCGGAAACCTAGTACTGTTTTTCCCTTCTACTTAACGTACCCGCTCGGCACGCTATGTTACACAGTACAGGGTGGTATTATTAACCCTAATATTACTTGCCTGTTGCCTTAACGTCGGCCCGAATAGACTATCTCTATTAGCCCACAATATAGGACTTGCGCACTATTTACAAAAGCGTGCTGTTGAATACTGTTGCTATATCTCGAATTATTTTCTCTCCTTGACTAGTACAGCATCGAAAATATAAGTACAAAGCTTTGTCTCTGTTAAAGCATTAAATAGCTTAAATAACCGGGTACCTTTTTATTTGCTTAACAGAGCACATCTTTATAATAATTAATCAACATGCGCCTAGCAGTCCTTATTTTCTTCTTGCCGTTTACTCTCGCTGCAATTGCATGCGAGAGTAATGCATTACTAAAGAAGCCGCCTTATGTAGAGGTTAAAAAGTATACCATTGGGTTCAAGAAAGGCTGTCGTGCTGCTAAGCGAAATAAAATTATTTCCGAATACAAAATTAAAGCTTTATCCAGATTTGTTAAAGCCTTTGTTGGCTTTACAGCTAAGTTAAATAAGAAACAACTTGAATCCCTTGAGAAAGAAAGCTGTGTAAGTTTTGCGCCTATTACTCAATACAATAAGTCTAACTAAATAGTAGTTCGAATTCTTTGAAGACTTATCTCCGATTAGTTATCTAGAAATCGGACATCCAGGACTTGGACACCAAGGACTAATTGTATATCCAGGACTTGGACGCCAAGGACTAATTGTGCATCCAGGACTTGGACGCCAAGGACTAATTGTGCATCCAGGACTTGGACGCCAAGGAATAATTGTGCACCCAGGAATTGAACTCCCAGGAATAATTGTACACCCAGGAATTGGACGCCCAGGAATCGGACGCCCAGGAATCGGACGCCCAGGAATCGAACGCCCAGGAATCGGACACCCAGTGAACAACCCAGCAATGAATCCGGCAATGAACCCGGCACTGGATCCAGCAATGAACCCTGCACTGAATCCGGCACTGAATCCAGCAATGAACCCGGCACTGGATCCAGCAATGAACCCGGCACTGAATCCGGCGCTGAATCCAGCAATGAACCCGGAGCTGAATCCAGCAATGAACCCGGCACTGAATCCGGCACTGAATCCAGCCATAAATCCAGCCATGAATCCAGCAATGAATCCGGCAATAAACCCAGCAATTGGATTTCGGAGAGGCTTAAAACTGTCTCAAAATCCCGCAGATGAAGTCCTAGAAAACGTGTCTAATGCAAATACAAGCTTAAACAAGCGACGGAGAAATAAAGCAAACGACAAATGGCAAAGTCAGGCACACTGGGGACTTGCCAGGCTCTCTCACTCCAAATCCGGCCAAACAACGTATCGTTATGATGGCAACGCTGGAAAAGGCACATGTGTTATTATAATTGATTCTGGAATTGATGCAAAGCATCCTGTAAGGCTGTTTACTATATTGTAATTCCAATCACACCTCACTAATCTATGAATAGGAGTTTGGAGGCCGTGCTAAATTCTTGAAGAAATTTAGTAGAGGTTTAAACACCGATGTGCTCGGGCGTGGTACCAGAATCGCGAGTGTTGTTGGCTCCAAGACATATGGCGTAGCTAAGAGAGCTAAAATTTTTGGTATTAAGGCCATAGATGATATATCTTGTGGGCTTGAATAGTGAGTCATGAGCTTACGACCAATTAAAGCCAGATCACTAACGCTCAGGAATAGTGATAGTGTTATTGCTGCGATGGAGTATACCATGAAGATCGCTCCAACTCTCAAGTGCCCCAAAGGTGTAGCGGTTCTTATAGGTCTAGGTGGTTTCAATTCAACTGCTTTCAGCAAAGCTGCCAAAGGTCTTGTTGATGCTGGCTATTTTCTTACGGTTGCTGCCGGCGATGGGGGAGTAAGATCTGGATCGCTGACCCCAGCTCTTGACCCACGTGTCTGTACGGTAGGAGCGACTGACCGCGAAGATAGATATTGGAAGTGGTCAAATTTTGGAACAAATGTTAACATTCTTGCACCTGGGGTTGATATACCGAGTCTCACGCCAGGTTTGAGACATAGAGGAACAGTGAGGGCATCAAAGGCAACTGTTGGATCGAGTACTTCGTTGGCTGCTGCTCATGTAGCCGGCCTTGCTGCCTACCTACTTGGGCTTGGCAAGGATGCTGGCAGCCTTTGCGACTATATTGTTGTCACTGGGATTCGAGACGTAATCAACTATAGTTCAAGCAACGACTCACGTAACGAGACCGCTAATGTGCTAGCTAATAACGGTTTTCGAGAATAACCATAAGTTCTATAGAATGTACTGATATCTTTTCCTTTCAAAGATTGAGGATATTAATTATTAACAAGGACTTCGTGGACTTTGCGACAACTAGTATAGACTAGTTTTTCTTGAGTATTGGCAAAAACCGCAAATTTATTAATCTTACCCTTTAGTATTTTTTTTTAAAACTACTAATATAGCGTTTTTACCTTTACAGGCTAGCGTGGTGACGGACTAAGCCCGCAAGGGACTCGGTTGATACTCTCGCTAGGCATCATACATCTGTTACTGTTGGAATCCTGCCGTCAAGCACAATAGGAAGCACGGAGCAGGTCACGTGGTCACCTTTCCGCTACGATATTTATACGGCGAATCAAGCGTTCAACCCTCACTTGTTTTCCTCTTCTTAGATAGACAGACTTGAATACATCGTTTTTTGCATTTTGAAGCAATCGACCTAGGTCAATCATGCACACCAACCCTGTGCAACCCACAGTTACCCTGCAAGCATTCAGGAGCAATTTGGCAAAAGTGGAAACCGACAAAATTGCGCGCAGAGTAAATCGACGTTTTAGCAATTGAAAGTGCTTACCGGCCGAAATTACGAACAATCGGTTCTGTGAGATCATCATATGCTGCGTAAAGACCAAGCAAGCACTAGGGTAGTGATGTTAGAATTGATAGGAGAGGTTCAAATTTGTTTGCATTCATAGGATAAGCTGTGTTACTGTGATGATGGAGGAAGAATTCCTCATCTGACGGCCTCGTCCAAATCCCCTTATAGGTACCCTTACAATCTAGGACACGCCTATCATGAATTCCTGCCTTAGGTCTAGAGGCTACGTGTCCTTTCTCTCACAGCCCGTGTACCCATATATCCACACACACACACATGTTATCTAACAATAATATTCATTTAAATACAACTTAAGCTATTGTGCTTGCCCTGGTAAAGCTCCTGCTAGTGCAAACCTACCATGCTTATTACAATAACCTCTTCTCATCGCCTAATCTTCTTGAAGCACTTCGCCAAATAAATTACAGTGCTGTAGTCACTGCCCGTATTAATAGTGGCATCTAGGGGCCTTTGTTATAGCTAAGGCTTCAGACACAAAGGGTATGTGTTGGGAATAGAATCACCTAGAAACAATTCTAACAGAAAATAACCTTATGAGTTTTAAAAGATAAAAGATTATTTAGTAATTACTATACTAATCTGTCTCTACTAGCTTAAGTTAACTAAATTGCTTAGAAAGATAACGCGCTTGTGTTATTTCTTTCCATAGTATACACAGGCAACCAAAGACAACTTTATCAACGGAAGCAGCTAACAACAACACAACCTCGAGCACAACCTATACTACATTTTTTTATTAATAAGCTAGTCAAAGAGGTGGAGGAAATACCGTTAATCGCGGCTGCCTACAATAATTAAATAAATAAGGTCAATATTGCTAAACAGCCAAGAAGCTCTCAGGGATATCAACACAGATTTCGTAGGGGTGGCACAGCGGCATTAACGTGGACTTACCTCCTAGAGGTTGCCCTTATCAATACGTACATTCTTCAGCTTCTTGGGCAGCCTAATTGGAAGGTTTATAACACGCAGCTCCTATGGCGGCAGGCTTTAATTGATGCATTGCTACGCAAAGATAGGGGGGTCTAGAGAGCGTTTTCAAGCCGGCGACGAATTAATTGATCAATCGCTGCATAATCATGTCAATCGAGGGAAAAGATCCCGCTGCCTAGCTTGTCAGGGCTTCCGGAATGGCCAAACCCGGGCTCGAAGTGGCTTCAAGCCGCAAGTGACGATGCACTCAATCGGCTGGCGGGCAAAATGACCTCTTGGGGCTGCCGGGAGTGCGATGTAGCTCTATGTAAACACGGGAATCGTAATAACTTCTACCACCATAGAAAATAGGCGATAACATAAGTACCTTTTAGTTACTAGATTTTATTGGTGAACTAGCCCCACAGATACATGAAGTGTGCCTTACGGATATCTAGGAGATAGATTTTGTCCTCCTGTTTGTCCTTCGATTAATTCCAGCTGGCCAAATCCTGTCAATCCGACCGCATCGATATCTACGATCCCGTACGATTCCAGCGAGCCAATTCCGACCAGGCCGTCAATCCAATCGCGACCATCATTGAATTCGATGGCTGCCGCGAGCATTCAAGCCGGCAGCTTCTTTCAATTCAACCCGACCGTCTGACCCGACCGTTATCGAATTCAATAACAAGCTTCTAATTCAACCGGACCGTCAATTCAATCGCGACCGTCAATGAATTCGATAGCTACCAAGCTAATTAGAAAACGTTGAAAACAACCACCTATCATTTTTCAGGGTTATTTTTCTTAATCATGACATCACCAAACACCTTACTACTTGTTGAATCGCTTGCCGGAATCAGGCTCGATGAGCCAAACCAGGTCTCAAAGACAGACCTAAAGACGTTCTGTCAAAATGGGCCTCGTTACCCGCATCTCACTTTCACGATCAAATCAAGAGTGATAAAACAATTGGTTGTGAAAATATGGTCAACTGATTATGGCAAGTAGACCGCCCCCAAGGAAAGGACAAGGAAAAACCTGCATGCCAAGTATAATTTTAGAATGCTAATTGTGTCGCAGGATGGTGTGACCCTGATCTCAAATCGAATGACTCATGCGTTCATTCTCATACCTGGTTTGCTTTTGGCATTATCCAACGGACAGCGACATTGAAGAAAGAACACGCCTCTGACCACCGTCTGTTCGGATTTCTGAGAGATCTAAGAACCTCGAGCTTAATGCGGTGCCATACCAATGAATGGAAAGTTGGAATCCAAGATACAGCAGAAGACTACGAGGACGACCTTCTCGGATGGCTAGAATCTGTATCGCAAGCCACCAGTCTTGAGATTGGGGTTTTCCCCATGTCGCAATATCCTACTTGCATAACGAAACAACTTTGCGACAAAACAGTAGACATTTGAGTAAGACAAGACTCATTGACATGGAAGAAGGTATACATATACACCAAAAGGCCTACTCGTCCATGCTCTATGGTTATTCAAGCTTGGAGAAAAATATAGCCGCAAATACTTTAAAACTAATGCAATAGACGATATCGACAAAGCCATTCAGTATATGCGAGAAGTTGTGGATGCAATACCAGAAGATCGTCCGGGCCGCAATTACCTGTTACACAGTCTTGCAATTGAAGTTTTTCAAAAATACTTAAGAACTAGAGAAATAGATGAGCTCGACGAGGCTATTCAAATTGCACAAGAAGCCGTGGACGCAACTCCAAAAGACGATCTATTCCGCCCTGCGTTGTTAAATAATCTTGGAATTTATTTTAATGACAGACACGAACGCATTGGAGCGATGGGCGATCTTGAAAAGGCAACTCAGCTTTCACGAGAAGCTGTGGAGGCAACTCCCAAAGACCATCCAGATCGCGCTCTATGGTCAAGTAATCTCGGAAACACTCTCATCAATAAATACCAGAGGACTGATGTGATAAGCGACCTCGACGAGGCTATTAACATTATGCGAGAATCTGTAAACACAATACCTAAAGATCATCCAGAACGTACTCGATTACTACATACCCTCGGAAGTGGACTCAGCCAGAAAAACTTCAGAACTGAAGAAATAGGTGATCTTAAAGAGGCTATTCAACTTGCGCGAGAAGCTATAACCGCAACTCCAAAAGACCATCCAGAACGTGCTATTCATTTAACTGCTTTTGGTTACCGACTCGGTCGGAAATTTGTAAAAACTAAAGTCATAGACCACATCAAGGAGGCAATTCAGGTTGCACGAGAAGCTGTAGAGGCAACGCCGAAAGATGATTCAGCCCGAGCTTATCGGCTAAATACACTCGGACACAATCTCTCGATGATAGGTGATCTCGAAGAGGCTGTTTCCTGCCATCAAATGGCTTTGCTTCAGTCTAGCTCGCATTCTCTCACCCGAATAGAAGGGGGTAGCAAAATCCTGCATCTCGCTGTTAAAATTCAAGACTGGCGGCAAGTTTATAATGACCTGTCCACAACGATTCATATTACCTCAAAACTAATAGCTCGATCGCTTGAAACTTCCGATAAGCAGTATATGCTTGGTGAAGTAGCTGAGCTAGCTTCACGCGCGGTAGCGGTAGCATTCAACGCGGCGAAGGGGCTGCTGGATGCCCTAGCTTTGCTTGAAGCCGGTCGCGGTATACTGGCAACATCTCTCCAGGACATTCGAATAGATGTTAGCGACTTACGAAACAAACATCCTAGTCTAGCTGAACAGTTTGTCTGTCTTCGGGGTAAATTAAGCAAGCCTATAAGCCGCAATACCTCCAGTACATATCAACCTTCCCGACAGGGTCAAGTGAGTCAGCGTCACAAGATAGATAGGAGACTAGATGCTCTTATTCTTAAGATCCGCGAACACAGTGCATTTGAGAACTTCTTGTCAGCTCCAAGCGAAGCGGATATGCGGGCTTCTGCAAGATTGGAGCCAATTATTTATATTAACGGTAGCATTTACTGGTGTGATGCCATTCTTATTGAGGAGAACCAAATACGACTTTTGCCTTTACCCAGCCTTAATATAACTGATATTGCACAGAAGGCGAATAAGGGTAGTTTAGGCCACCCTAGGATCCTGGAGTGGCTCTCGGATACACTTACACGTCCAGTTTTGGATGCGCTGGGGTTTGTGCCAGTGTCCGGTGACGACTGGCCCCATGTATGGTGGATTCCGACGGGACCCCTAATTAACTTTCCTCTCCATGCAGCAGGCTATCATAATAGGGCTGGCTTTGAAACGGTGCTTGATAGGGTCATGTCATCATATAGCTCCTCTATTAAGGCAATTATATATAGACGCCGAGGTCTTAATCCAGACGCTCGTCCTGATTTAACAGGAGCGGTCCTTGTTGCTACGCAAGATACTAGTCTTGCTTTTGCAACTTCAGAGGATGAGGTGGTAAGCAGCATTTGCAAATCCATGAAAATCAACACCGTGGAACTGGAACAGCGTAAAGAGGAAGTGATCCGGCACCAACCGAATTGCAAGCTGTTCCACTTTGCTGGCCATGGACACACCAATAATGCTGATCCCTCTCAAAGTCATTTGGTCTTGGATGAACCACTTACGGTAGCTACTCTATTGGACATGAGTCTTCACGAAAGCTTACCATTTCTGGCATACCTCTCGGCTTGCGTGACTAGTCAGATTCGAGACGGGAAGTTTATAGACGAAAGTATTCATTTAGTTAATGCGTGTCAATTGGCAGGGTTTCGACACGTTATTGGTACGATGTGGAAGGTTAGGGACGAAATCTGTCTGGATATAGCGAGAATCACGTATGAAACGATGAGAGATATGGGTATGACTGATAAGTCGGTGTGTCTAGGGCTCCATTTTGCTGTTAGAAGACTTCGGGACAGCTGGGTGAAGAATCTTCGTGAGAAAAATCTTGAAAATTGCCTGAATGAAGGAGGTGATCAGATCGCGATGGAAGATGACTTAAGGGACTGCAAATTGAAAAGAGATGCGGTTCTGGTAGAAGATGACCATAACAACTTAGGGTTAGCGCACTGGATTCCTTATATCCACGTTGGTGTTTGAATAGTCAATTATGTCAAGATGAATGCTCGAATTATATGCTATAGTGGGAGTAACTAATAGGATATATATCTATAGGAAGTACAGGGCTTCGGGTGACGAGGGTATCGATACCGGAAGGTGAAGCAAAACAATGTGCAAAATAATTCAATTCATCTGATCTGGGTTATCTAAGAAAGAAGAAGAAGAGGAATACCCCCGAGCGCGCCGTATAAAAGAGGCGCGCTAGGGTGGCCGGGTGACCTTGTCCGCTTGACGAGGGATTCCAACAATTACATATCGCAAGTCAATCTGACGAGCTCGTTGAAAAGGCTTATATCTCGGAAAGGCAGATAGGCATCTGATATCGCTGGTTAATCTGACGAGCTCATTGAAGGGTTCAATCTCAGAAGACGTACACTGCACAAAGCATTGGATATCGAAGGTCAGTCGACGAGCTCGTTGAAAGGTTCAGGCGCTGCAGGAAGCATCAGATCGCAGGGTCGATCTAACGAGATCGTTGAAACGTTCAAATGTCGGATGATGTACAGGCATGAAATATCGCAAGTCGATCTGACGAAGACGTTGGAAGGCTTGAATCTAGGAAGACGTATAGTATAGACACTGCAATAAGCATTAGAAACGGCAAGTCAGTCTCACGAGCGAAAATTACAGGCGCTGTAGAGCATTGGATCTCGTAACTTAATCTGAAAACGATGAAGACGTTGCTGCTTACGCAAGAAATGTCACTGCTGCTGATGATGATACCGCTGCTGCTGCTGATGATTTCACTGCTGCTGAGAATGATGATGGCCACAAGTTAGGATTCCGGTCGAGATTCTGGTCACGGTAGTAGCGGTCGGTCGGGGGAAAAGTCAGATGATGCCACTGCTGCTGCTGATGATGCCGCTGGTGCTGTCAGCACTCACGAGAGAGAAGAGTCAGCCGATAATGATGATACGGCTGCTCATAATGATGCTGCTGCTGCTGATGGTGATGGCCGCAGGTCAGGATTTTGGTCACGATGGTGGCGGTCGGGAGGGGGAAACGTCAGACGCTGCTGCTGCTGCTGCTGCTGCCGATGATAATGATGCCGCTGCCGCTGATGATGATGACAATGCTACTAATGACGCCGCTGCTGCTAGTGATGATGATGATGCTGATGATGCCGCTGCCGGTGATGCCGCTGATGATGATGATGCCGCTGCTGGTGATGATGCCACTGCCGCTGTTGTTGATGATGATGCTGCCACGCAAGAACAGCAGCGCCCAAGGTGCAAAAAAGCAGGGCTTGGTCGGGACCGCACACACACGCAGGCATGCAGCTAGCGCCCCCTCACTGCCATCAGAGAATATACATGAATAAGTCTTGCAAACGGTCCTGCAAAAAGCGAAACCTGGTGCGCCAAAATCCGCCAAAATCCGCGCGGGCGGTTGAGTACTCTTCCGGTCAGGACATCTGGTAAAGTCTACAGCAAACAACTGTTGTGCAAGTCTCGGTAAAGACAACAAAGTTTTGTGCAAGTCCACCGTAGCAAATGCCAGCGACTAGAACTCTCGTGCAAGTCTCCAGATGTGACTGATTAAAGCGACTAACAGACCTCCCATTGATTCCGCAAAGAGCATCTATCAACGCAACCCATTGCTTCACTCGCGCCGAGAATCAGTAGTACCAGAGCCAAAGATAGAACTCTTCAAGCGTCATATGTACCGGGGCCAAGGTGTCTTGTCTAGCCAACGCTATTTCCTTCTCATGCACACTGCCACGCTTCCCCCCCCACCTGCCGCCATTTGAGTGGGCTTGCCTACCGCCGACTTGGACAAGAGTCTTGCACTAGAATCTTGCACGAGGGTTCTTGCCGTCTTTACTGCTCACTAGCACGAGAGCTACTGCCGTTGTCATGTCATGAGTGCCTCTTCAGCTATCTCTATTCTTCGTCCTCTTTTGTCCTGCACAACAACTACTTCACTACAGTCTTTGGCTGCTTCGTCCTCTTTTTTTCTGCACAACAAATAACTGCTTCACTACAACTTTGGCTGCTCCTGTACAACGACTACTTCACCGCAGTCTTTGACTGCTTCTGTACCAGTACACGCTAGTCTGTACGCTTCTACGTGAGCTTGCCCACCCCGACTTGCACAAGAGTCTTGCACCAGAACCTTGCACGAGAGTCCTTGTCGCAGCCACTAATACTTGCACGACAGTTGTTGTCGTCTTTACTACGCCAGACTTGCACAAGACTTGTCGTTGTTGTTGTGGTTGTTGTCGTGGTTGTGGTCGCGGTCGTGGTTGTTGTCGCGGTCGATGTTGTTGTCGTGGTTGTGGTTGTGGTCGTGGTCATGTCATGAGTGCAGGCACAAACGCTCCATCCACGTCGGGTCAACGCCGACCTCCTTCCTGCCCATGCGACTATTCGCCTCGTTGTTCTTCGCGGACAGGATACCTCCCGAAGCTGGTGCGCATTGGACTCGAAAAAGAATTGACCACGACTGGCCTTGGTATATGGGTGTTATGGGGAGATGCATGGCCCCCCGCTCCTCATGCGGATACGAAACAAATGAAGAGTTCTATGGAGTATTCGCTCAAGAAATGCCACCGACGTCCTTCATTCACAGCTCCGTCCACCCATTGTGCTTCATCGTTGCAGATAGAGGTTTATTGCAATAAAAGCTACTTGAATGGCAAGCGTGCTTAGAATATCGCGACGATTTGGTGCTGAGACGTAAACTTATTGGAGATAGCAGAAGTATGTCATTAGCAGGCTCTCTCATTCTTTCTGCAAACGCTCCGTCCACCCATTGTGCTTTATTGTTGTTGCTGTGGGTAAAGGCTATTGCAATAAAGGCTACTGTAATAGCAAACGTGCTCTATCTAGGTCAATCTGTCGCGGAATACAGGCGATTACAATATGCCCATTGAACAATATTCATCTTCTCAGCTGACTCCTAATTTCTTCGTTGCTCACAGGGTATTACTGTAGGAAGCACAGGGCTTCGGGTGACGAGGGATTCCAACAATTACTGCCACGACTATGACTCAAGGGAAGTTCAAGGCACCAATTGTGCTGTCATCCAAATCAAGATTCCAGAGTCTCCAACACACTGCGTGTGCGGCTGCGTGGTGTTGGATAACACGGGTGTGTGAGTGGATGTACGGATACACGGGCAGTGAGAGAAAGGATACGTAGCCTCTGGGCCTAGGGTAGGAATCCAAGACAGGCGTGTCTTGGATTGTAGGGCTATATATAGGGGGGGGATTGGACGAGGCCGTCAGACGAGAGATTCTCCCTCCATCATCATTGTAACACAGCTCTTCCCATGAATGCAAATCAATTTAAACCTCTCCAATTTATTCAACGCGTGGGCGAGTAAGACTCTCACGAATACTAATGAAGCACTGCATCAACGTGTACACTTGGAGGAGTCGTTAGAGTCAGCTTCCTCAGGTAGGTAAATAAGGATCGACTACTTACTGATTGGCGCAAGAAGCATGGAGTTAACACCGTGTAGATTGATGAGGATAAATGGCTTGAACCGTCCTTCTCCGAAGAGATCGCTGACTGTCAAGTATGTTAGTCCAAGACGGGAAAAAAAAACAGGCATAAGATGCATACAATATGCTTCAGGAATTGCCGCTGCTCAGAATATCGCGACGTTTGGTGTTAAGACGTGAACTTTTTAGAGATGGTAGAAGCATGTTGTTTCTGCAATGGAGGTGCGGGATAGAGGTTTGGGTGGAGGTAGTTGTGTAAGAGGCATCGACGCGGAAAGAGCGTTCGCCCCTGCACTCATGACATGACGACAACGATAACGAGATCTCTCTTTCTGCGACTGCTGCTATTCGCCTCGTTGTTCTTTGCGGACGGGCTAGGCGTTACGTCCTTCATTTTCGCAGCTCTGTCCATCCATCGTGCTTCATCGTTGTAGGTAGATGTTGTTGCAACAAAAGCTATTGTAATGGCAAGCATAGCTCGGAACATCGCGACGATTTGGTGTTAAGACGTAAACTTTTTGGAGATAGTAGAGGCATATTATCGTCTGGCTCTTATTCTTTCTGCGACCGCAACTGCATCCTGGCCCTCCCTTGCCCGCTGAGAATCCCCATCGCCATTTGCGACCGCGGGCGTGGACGACAGTCTTGCACCAGAGTCTTGCACGAGATTTCTTGTTGTTGTACCGATAGACTCAGCTAAAGCTGATGTTTCGTACAACTTCGTGACAGAGAGTGCTGCTGTCTCGAAGACGTCGAGGAGTTGCCAAGAGGAGAGTGGTGTTTATGACTCCGACTTGCGCGAGAGTTTGTTGTCTTGATCGAGACTGGCACGAGACTTGTTGTTGTCGTTGTTGTGTTATAAGTATAGGCATAAGACTTGTTGTTGTCGTCGTCGTCGTCGTCGTCGTGTCATAAGTGTGGGTATGAGACTTGTTGTTGTCGTTATTGTGTTATAAGTATAGGCATAAGACTTGTTGTCGTCATCGTCGTGTCATACATAAGTGTAGGCATGAGAGTTGTCTTGTTGTCTTGCACGAGAGGAGAATAGTGTTTGCGACTCAGACTTGCACGAGATTTTGTCGTGAGTCGCGTAGCAAATAGGGAACCAAGAAGCGGGAGATCAAAAGCAAGAAGGAACCGAAAAGCGGGAGATTAAAACGCGATGAGCTGCGCGTTGAGTCTATTAAAGCCAGGGGATAAGCATAACTAGCTGAGCCCGTGCTAGCAAGCAGCTCGAAAATGAATGGTATGAATGCGTAGAGATAGCTGTTGCACGAGACTTGTTGTCGTCGTCGTTGTCATGTTATGAGCGTGGGCACGAGACTCTTGTTGCTGTTGCTATTGGTATTGTTATTGTTATTGTTGTTGTCGTTGTTGTTTTTTTATTGTTGTTTTTTTGACGTTATGATTAGTGCAGGCATAAACTCAAATAATGACGAGAACCATGTCGCACCAGCAGATATTCGAAACTGCATCTCGTTGATAGTAACCAGCACTTTTCCGTAATGCACAAGGAAAACCATGTGCATTTAAAGAAAACTATGTGCTTTTTTTGAGAGTTCTTGGGTCGCTTTTTGGCATCTGGCGGTAAATCCACGACACCTGCACCCATAAATGGCAGGGTAAGTGTTTTCGTAAAGCGGGATATGGCGTTTTCGATCTCCTGTGTTTATATCGCATCTGCCGCTATCGCTAGTCTTTCTTTAGTGACGTTCTGTTGGAATTGATAGGAGAAGTTCAACAATGTTTTCATTGATGGGACCAGCTGTGTTACTGAGATGATGGATGCAGAATCCCTCGTCTGACGGCCACGTCCAAATCCCCCTATGAATACCCCTATAATCTGAGACACTTCCGTCCTGAATTCCTGCCTTAGGGCCAGAGGCCACGTAACCTTTCTTGCACAGCCCGTGTATCCACATATCCATCCACACACACGTATAATCCAACACGTTCACCTCCTCATTATCGCCTGGTGGATTCAATTTATGCTTTGGCTCCCACAGGACTATGTCGCCGTTCACTATCCCATCTTTTATTTCCTAGTCTTCCAGCTCTTTATCTTCTTTAATAGCCTTGATAATATTTGCTTTCGCCTTGGTTCGCGTTTTGCTTTGGAGAGCATGACTTGACGGGGGCGCTGACAATGGAACCTGGATAACCTCCTGCATGGATTGCTTAACGTTGTGCTCTAACTTATCTAATTTTTCCTCTCTCCAGTAATCCATCGGCTAGACTGGGCGTCGTCTGGATCGAGTTTAGGCGGCGGAGCTGCCGTCATTTCGAAGAGAGACCAAGCCTCTTGACCTTGGCATAGGTGGACCGCGATGTATCTCCATAAATGATTCGTCGCCTTCGCCCTCTTCCTCGTCTCTCTGTTTTACTGCTTTGCCTTTTGTCTCCGTTTTTCGCGGTCTCCCTCTACCCCGCTTGACCCCCTCGACGCCGAGGTCCCGGGTCTCGCCCGCGGCGGCGTACTCGTTCGTGACTTGCACCGCGGCGGGCAAGCTCACGTAGAAGTGTACGGACGCGTGTGTACTGGTACAGAAGCAGCGAAAGACTATTGTGAAGTAGTTGTTGTGCAGAACAAAAGAGGACGAAGCAGCCAAAGACTGTAGTGAAGTAGTCATTGTGCACAACAAAAGAGGACAAAAATAGCATGCCCTGCCTCATTGTTTCCAACTCCCTTTCCCTTCCTTTTCTGCTCAAATCGCACCGTCGTCAACATAGAGACTGCTATCGTCAGCTCTATCGCCGCGTAGTGCGCCGTTGTAGTTGCGTTCCTCACCTTTCTTGGCTTAGACAACTTCACTCGTTTTACGGACCGGCTTCTCCGATTCTTGCACATGATCAGTCTGCACTTCCCAGCCGTCAGGACATGGATCTTCAATTGTCAAAATACCCGGGACGCGCGTCACAAACCTTCAGAGCCTGACAATTCCTCTCTAGGGGCGGCGGTAACGGATGAACAAAGGGAGACTGATGACCTTATGACGGAAGAAAAGAATTCGTATCTGCGCTTGCTATTGCTCGAGGAGCAGTTCAACGAGCAAAGAACAGCAGATCGGTCTCGAGTGAGCGACACGACTCAATACGGCGATGCGTAAACAAGGTGCGTTCCCCCTCTCCATTCGCTTGCTAACATTTTTTTCATAGGAACATGGGTGGGCGGTACGGGTAAGAACGCATGCGTATTGGTACAGAAGCAGCCAAAGACTGTAGTGAAGTAGTTATTGTACAGCACAAAAGAGGACAAAGAATAGACGCGGCTGAAGAGGCACTCATGACATGACGACAACCATCGTGCAAGTATGCGCAGTGAAGACGACAACAACTCTCGCGCAGGTCTGCGCTGCATAGACGACAATAAATCTCGTGCAAGTGTGTTGTGACTACGACAAGGACTCTCGTACGAGACTCTCGTCCAAGTCTGCGGCGAGCAAGCTCGCTCAAATGGGGACAGGATAGGGAGGAATGTTGTAGTGTGCACGACGACAACAACAACGAGAACTTTCGTGCAAGTCTCTCGAGAAAGTGTAGTAAAGAGGCATTGGATATGGCAAGTCATTTGACAAGCTCGTTGAAAGATACAGCCGCTGCAAGAAGCATCTGATCGCAGGTCAATTTGACGGTCGCTGAAAGGTTCTGTTGGAACGCCGCCAAGCACAATAGAAAGCTGTTGGGACCGTCACGTGGTCACCTTCAAGCCACGATATTTATACGGCGATATCGTGCCTTCCACTATGACTTCTTTTCTTCTTCTTAGATAGACCCGACTATTATTGAATATATTACATTTGAAGCCGATGATCATGATCATTGCACAACCCTGTGCAACCCACAGGTTCAAATCTCAGAAGACGTATAGGTTGCAAGGAGCTTGTTGAAAGGTTTAAATCTCGGAAGACGTACAGGCTGCAAGGGAATTGCTGAATGGTTTTATTCTCGGAAGACGTATAGGTTACAAGGGGCATTCGATATCGGAAGTCGATCTGACGAGCTCGTTCAAAGGTTCAATTATCCGAGGACGTACACTGCATGAAGCATCAGATATCAAAAGTCAGTTGACAAGCTCGTTGGAAGGTTCAAATGTCGGAAAGACGTACACTGCACACAGCATCAGATATCGAAAGTCAGTTGACGAGCCTATTAAAAGGTTCAGGCGCTCCAAGAAGCATTCGATAGCAGGTCAATCCAACGAGCTCGTTGAAAAGGTTCGATTCCCGGAAGACGCATAGGCTCTGCAAGAAGCATTGGATATGGCAAGCCAGCTAACGAGCTCGGTGAATGGTGCAGGCGCTGCAACAAGCATCAGATCCATCAGATATCGTGAGGAAATCTGACCAAGGCGATTTCTTTGATGATGGGATTGTCGGCCGCGATCTATTCAGTCGGGAAGACGATTATAATAGGAGCGGTTGGGAGAGGGGAAAAGTCGGCACTCGGGAGAGGGAAATAGTCAGCACTCACGAGAGGGAAGAGTCAGCTGATAATGATGGTGATGCCGCTGCTGCTGATGACGATAATGATGATGGCCACAGGTCAGGATTCTGGTCACGATTGTAGCGGTCGGGAGGGAAAAAAGTCAGATGCTGCTGCTGATGACGATGGCCACAGGTCAAGATTCCGGTCAGGGTTTTGGTCACGATAGTAACGGTCGGGAGAGGGAAAAGTCGGCTGCTGATGATGATGATGATGGAGCGGTCGGCGGAGGGGAAAAGTCGGCTGCTGATGATGATGATGGAGCGGTCGGCGGAGGGAAAAGTCGGCAATTGGGAGAGGGGAAAAGTCAGCACTCGGAAGAGAGGAAAAGTTAGCATTCAGGAGAGGGAAGAGTCAGCTGATAATGATGATGATGCCCCTGCTGCTGATAATAATGATGCCGCTGCCGCTGCTGAGGATATTGCTTCCCACGCCAGAATAGCCATTCCCTCCAGGCAGATGCTAGATCTGGGTCAGCAGCGCCCAATGTGCAAAAAAAGGCAGCAGGGCTTGGTCGGGACCAGCGATACGGGGCTGGTAAGTAACACAGGGGTAACACAACAACACAGCACAACAACCAGTACACAAGATGGGATAATGCCTGGTGCAAAAGATGCAAAGAGTCGCGCCGCATACAATGCATGAAGAGGCAGCGCCCTGAGTGTAACGCTCGGTGCGTAACTACCAAAACCCAAGGTGAACTCCCCGCAGCACGGGGCTTACAAGCAACAAGCAGCACAACTGCTGAAATACCTCGTCAAGCGTACGAGCGAAGGTCACGTGGTCACCCTAGGGCGCCTCTCTTATCGGCGCGCTCGGCAGCATACCTCTTCCTCATCTTCTTCTTTCTTAGATAGTCACGAATGAATTGAATTGTTTTGCATATTGTTTTGCTTCATCTTCCTGTATCGATACCCTTGTCACCCGAAGCCCTGTGCTTCCTACACTCGCACTAATGCACGCTCCTGTGAACTTTCCGACATGATACTGCCGTCGCCGCCTGCGACAAGTGTGATGCTTGGCACAAGTTCCCAGGTGGATGTAAAGCAGGAATTACAGCGTTTGGTCTTGAGCTTGGGCGAGCACCTGCAGCTAACGTCTGGTACCCTAACGCGTCTTTCTGTTCAACATAGGGCGTAGCTAGTACGCACGTGAATACTGCCTATTATGAGCAGTAAACAAGGAGTAAACGGGTAAAAGCAATATCTTAACAGTAATAATCAGAGCTCTCGAAACGGCCGTGACAATATCCATTCTATTCACATCTTAATCGAACCGTGCTGCCCGGCGCAGACCGCGCGCTGCCATTAGTAGCTACTAGCTTGCTGAGATGGAGAACAGTCAGAGAGAACAGTCCTAGGACTCGTGGCTGAATTGGATTCCACACTGTGTGATGAGACTCGGCGCCTGCAAGACCCGACGCCCCCGTTTTACAAGACGTGACGATGCTAGCTGGACCCCCCCCCCGTTGAAGACTTGATAAGCTGCACATCGGGCAAACCTTGCTTTGTTTTAAAAAGACTGCCTTGCGCCCCCAGCTTTCACTTTACCACCTGGCTCTCTTGTACTTATACTGTCAAAACATCAACACATACACTCGCAACATGTGCTACGCCATCACCAGAGAAGTCTGGAAGCGCTGCGGGTGTATGTCCTCGGTGGTATACCGCATGATACACTGCGACTGCGGCCAGTACTGTGACTGCAGCAAGCACTTCGAAATGGGCACAACGGAATACAATGCTTGGTGCATACCATGCCTCGAAAGGATGGTCCTCGTCGATCCGGCCGACCAGCCCAAAAAGAGGCGGTAAGTGCGTAGCAGCTCAGCGCAGACCAGACGGTGAGTTGTGAGTGTCTACTCGAATAGCCATGGCATGGCAACTGACAGGAGTATTGCTATTGGGGCAGTGGAAAATTGCTATTGGGGCAGTGGAAAATTGCTATTGGGGCAGTGGACCCATAATTCCAGAGACTCCCACCCCTAGGTTTTTTCATGTCACGCCCATTGCCAGCTCTACCCACTAAATTCACACACAATGTCATGGGATTCAGCGAGGTCAGCAGAAGGGCTCACGAATATCTTCGATTTCTGTGGCCTTATAGCCACCTTCTTCCGCTGCACTTAACATCGTCAACTTCATCCCTTCAATATCACTAGCAGCACTGTCACAATGCTGCTATTTCGCTTCTATTTGCTATAATCATTATATTATTTATGTCAGAATCGTTAGAGAGCCCCAGCGGGCTTCTAATTCCTAACCTCTCACTATCAATTTAATATGCCTCTTTTATGAATCTTGTATAGCCTATCAGCTAATTAAAATACAGTGGAAATACTATAGTAGCAGGACCGCAGGGAAGAGATAATATTAGCTACCTAGCATCATCGATATCTACAGATATTAATAAGGTTATTCCTGCGACGCAGCCAGTATCTACTTAGGAGGCAGCTTTAGCAGCGGCGCAAGCTGCAGTCGGAGCCAGAATAACTCGCGGGCCGTAAAGTAAACACTTCTGAAGAAAACACTAGGAATCGCGTTTTTGAGCGAATTAGAAGCAGCAGGGTCTGCGGTAGCGGTCGGAATCTTAGTATTGCAGGAATTCAATTGACTTCTTTGACCATTTTCTGGTATCCATGGCTTGTGGTGTGAAATGGCGGGGAGTGTGTGGGAAATAGGCCACTAACCCGAAACCAGATGGTAGGCCCTACCTACTGCCCCAATAGCAATTTTCCACTGCCCCAATAGCAATACTCACTGACAGCGGCAGACATGCAACCGCCGACCGAGAAAGCAGGAAGGGGTAGGGGTCTATCTGTTGGTCTATTTGTCTATCTACAAAACGATTTTGCTGTCTATCTGTCTGTCGTTGGTGACGAGACCATTTCGCCGTCTTGCTCACATTGCTGCCGGGAGTCTCAACTACACTGAGTCTCCTTGTCACGCAACTCTCACAATGCGCGAGGAACTTGGACGGCACAAACCGTCTCTCATGTGTCTCGCACATCTCATCCGTCTCGCCAAGGGTCGCGAACCTTGTTGGTCCCTAAGGCTGACCGCGCCACGCCAAAAGCAGCCGAGCCCGACGCCACGCTGAGAGTGGCAGGGCACGTCACACTCCACCCTCGTCCGGTGACCGCCGCTGGCCAATCGAGCGTTGCATCGCGCGCTGCGGCAATCGACCGAGTGCAGCATCGGGCGATTCACAGTGACGATAGAGTGATGACAGTGGAGATGAGCTGCAGGAGGCGCTATTGTCATGGGCACAATAGCAAGAGGGGAGGGGGAGCGTGCCGAAATCCGACCGTGTACACCGTGTGTGTGGGCGACGAGACATCAGACGACAGACGACAATTACACGACATCACTTTCCTCCGGGGGGCCTGCCGGGGGCCGCCTGCGGCGAGCGGCTGGTGTACATGGACCGCCTTCGACATCCATCTCAAGGTCTGTACAGTCTCCTGCTTCTACAGCATCTCTGCTTCTACATGACAAGACCTTTGCTGACAGACAGTCGACATGCATCCCAAGTACCCCCTAAACAACTGTCAATGCCTAGACAGGGCCGTCTGCTTCTCTGCCTCTGCATGGCTTGATGCCCACAACGCCCTGTAAGTGTACACCGTCTCCTCGTCTGCGCCTACAGGACCCTCATTGACAGAGTCCCCTCCCTCCGCAGGCACATTCCCACAAGCTGCCCGCGCGTCGGTGCCCTGCGCGTCATCTGTCTGATGCGGTGTAGACCGCACAGGCCGCTTTTTCATGACGGCCTCGTCTGCAGCCAGAGGGCCTGGGAATAGATCACGCCGTGGCTAGGGCGGACATGAAGAACTGTGTGTATGCAGTGTATGTACAACAAGCGCTCGCTGCAGGCAGCCCCCGGCAGGGCCCCCGGAGGAAAGTGGTGCAGTGTAGCTATAACGAGGTACGTAGAAATGTAATGAGAGCAGGGTGCCGCTATGGCTACTGACTGTGCAATGGGAATATAACTTCTGTTACTGGTACGACTACTGTGGAATACAAACCTAGGCTACTGCAAAGCAATGCCAACGAGAATACAATGCAAAAGACCACAGTCGCCGTCAATATGTCTACCTTGCGCACTGTGTTGACAGTGCCACCGTTATGGAGGTCGTCAGCTGAACTGCGTCGATTCATGTTTGTCAATTGTAGTGCCGTTTGATTTGGGGTGGTATCGGCCAAGGCGCTACCTGTTTGTCACTCGAACCTACCTTTGACCTGTCAACTAAACCGACCTTTAACACAAATTGTTGCACTGCCTTTGATCCAGGGTCGTATCAATTGTTGAGCTGCCATTGACCTAGGGTAGTATCAATCGATCCGCCCTTCGACCGGGGTCGTATCGGTCAATCGCCCACCCGTTCGTCCCATTGACGCACCCTTTGACCCAGGGTCGTATCGGCGATTAAGCACGCCGCGCCGTGAACCCGATGCTAGCATTGCCTTGTGGGCCGTCGGGACATTTCAGTCGAAGAGTGCGTCCAGGGTCGTCGTGTCTTTGTATCGAATGCGAGTATTCCTCCTCTTCTGCACAGTGTCAGCCAAACACAAGCAACGCGCCCCATACGACAGAAGGATTAGGAAGGCTTGATTGAACCTGTGATCGATATTACAACACCGTACGCGACGAGGCTCAAGGCAGAACGCTCCAGTCAGAAGAACCTTGTGGCTTTTTTCCAATATTGTAACACACCACGGGACAAGGCTAGAACCTTGTTTGAGCCTGTCCATGTCGTAGTCACGCCCCCGATGAGCCTTGCCAGCTAGTTCAGCCGTACCCTTTGTCAATGTCATCTAGCCAGATGAGCCTTGTCAGCTAGTGAGTCAGACGCGCTAGTTCACTGGTCTCAACCTAGTCTCACTAATCACCGCCAGGCTTGTTTAGCAGCGAAACGATCGGCGAGACGATCGGCGAGTCGAGCGACCACGTCGGGCGATCCGAGGCGATTCGGAGGCGCCAAGCGTAGCGTTAGCCTGGCGTCGGCCTCAGTTAGCACTGTGGTCCGCTTCAAGTGGAGGCGCAAGTGATTGTGGAAAGTGAGAGTGGCGATGGATGTGAAGAGTGGAGTGGCAAAAAGACTAGCGGATCTAGTTACAAAATCAATCCCTTCCATCTGACGCCCTGAATCCTTGGATCAGAGGCGGCGCACTGCACACACAGCTAGGGTAAGGGGTGAGTGTAATGTACCTAGTCCTGACAACGGACAACTTGACGAGCGTACCGCTCCAGTTTGGTCGTGCATTCCAAAGGCGCATACCAAGGCGTCCCGCCACTACACAAATCGCCGACATTTGTTGCCAGGCCGAAGTCAATCATGACCGCGCCACGATTTTTGTGGTATAAGATGTTTCCTGGCTTGATATCATTATGCACAATACCTTGTTCGGCTACGTAGTTAAGCGCTGACGCCATATCGCGGAGGACGCGGGTTGCATCATCAAGAGAGCCGGTAGAAAGATACCCAGGTCGTGACATATGGCCGGTCAAGTCTGGATAGGGTAGATACTCTTCTTCTTCTTCTCTTCTATTTTAGATAGTCACGAATGAATTGAATTGTTTGCACGTTGTTTTGCTTCACCTTCCGGTATCGATACCATCGTCACCCAAAGCCCCTGTGCTTCCTACAATTCGATCTACGTCATGATGGAGTGAATGCAAGTGACTGCCTAGATTCCGCAATGTCAACCGCTTGAAACCATTTACACCCCATTTGTCTCCCATGACTTGCAATCCAGCGGCACCGTCTTCAGCTGGGCCCTAAATTTTCACCTTGAAAAGCGAGTAGCCAACGGGCACTCGCTTGGAATATGTAGTCACCAACATGCATATACAATCATGAGTATAAGCGTTCTTTTAGTCGGTAGTCTTTACTACATGTCCTACTGTAAAGAAGTCAGACACGAATGCTCTAGGCTGTGCCACTGCCACTGCCACAGCCACATGCCCCAACCCGGCGTGACGGCCCGCGCGGATTTTGTCGCATCTTACCGCACCGTGGTTTTGCTTTTCGTATGGCCTTTTGTATGACCTTTTGCAAAGCTTTGGGCAAGGCTTTTACATATATATACATTGATGGCAGTGAGGGGACGTTGGTTGTATGGCTGCGTGTGCCAACAATAGGGGCTCGCACGCAATTCGACACCCAGCGCATCAACCGGCACGCAACCTGGCGCAAACGAAGCAAAAAAGCCCGGTGCACACGATGCAGTGAAAAGAACTGCGAAATGAAGGCTCCCGGCGCGCCGCGCCCGGCAACTCTGCAGCGGGCAGCGCACAAAATACCGGCGGGATGGGTGGTTTTTTGCTCGGGTTGCAAGCGGAAAAGGGAGGAGACTGTTTGGCTTCCTCTTGGGACTAATACTGCGTCTTTTAAGTGGCCCCTCTACGTAACAGAGTAAAGTACAGAGGACAAACTGGAAAGGCTATTTTAGTCCCAAGAGGGCAAAGACGATAAAAAGGCTCAAATCTCGGAAGACGTACAGGCTGCAAGGAGCTCGTTGAAAGGTTCAAATATCGGAACGTACAGGCGCTGCAAGAGGCATCGGATATCGCCAGTTAGTTGACAAGCTCGTTGAAAGGTCTATCGGAAGACGTACACAGCAAGAAGCATCAGATCCATCAGATGTCGCAAGTCGATCTGACGAGATCGCTGAAAAGGCTCAAATCTCGGAAAGTTCAATCTGACGGGCTCGTCGGAAAGGCTCGAATGTCGGGAAAAGTACAAGCATTACATACTGCAAGTCGACCTGATGAGCTTGTTGAAAGGTCTAAATGTCGGAAGATATACATGCAAGAAGCATTAGATAACGCAAGTTAATCTGAAGTGATCGTTGAAACGTTCAAATTTCGGACGTACACGCTGCAAGAAGCATCAGGTATTATAAGTCAGTTCACAAGTTCGTTAAAAGGTTTAAATGTTGGACAACGTACAGGCTGCAAGAAGCATTAGGGTTCACAAGTCAGTTAACGAGCTCGTTCAAAGATTTAATTCTCGGAAGATGTTGCGTTATGTGCCTTTACATAGATGTAAGGTAAAGGAGCAATTTACAACAGTGGAAATCGGCAGAATAGATAGATTTGAGAGTGCAAGCAGTGATATTGATAGATGATATTCTAACTTGAATAATACCCTCTGACGGGCATCGTGACCCTTCTTTATAGACCTTCAGCGACCGGGAAATTCCCTGGAATTCAGGTGCCTCAGGCCTACCTTCCTTGGCATCGTGCCACCTTTCCCACTATCGTATGATTCTAGCTAATACGAGGCATCAGGACCTTCTGAAGGTGCCACTCTAATCTCAACAGAAGACGTACAGGCGCTATCGAAGCAACAGACATTGTAGGTTGATCTGATGAGCTCGTAAAAAAGACTTAAATCTCAAAAGACGTACAGGTATCTAATATCGTAGGTTGACCTGACGAGCTCGTTGAGAAGGTTCAATTCTAGGAAGACGTACAGACGCTATCGAAGCATCAGGTCGCAGGTCAATCTAACCAGCTCGTTGAAAAGGTTCGAGTCCAGGACGACGTACAGGCTCTGCAAGAAGTATCGGATATCGCGGGTCAATCTGACGAGCTCGTTGAAAGGTTCAAATGTCGGATGACGTATAGGCTGCAAGGAGCTCGTTGAAAGGTTGAAATCTCGGAAGATGTACGGGCCTGCAAGAAGCAACAGATATTGTAAGGAGCTTGTTAAAACAGGCTAAATGTCGGAGGACTTATAGGCACCATTGAAGCATCAGACATCGTAGGTTAATCTGACGAGCTTGTTCAAAGGTTCAATCCTCGGAAGACGTACAGGCCGCAAGGAGCTAGTTGAAATATTTAAATATCGGAGGATTTGCAGGCTCTGCAAGAAGCAACAGATATCGCAAGTCAGTTAACGAAGACAATGAAAAGGTTCGAATCTCGCAAACATACAGTCTGTAAGAGGCATCAGACTTTGCAGGTCAATATGACGAGCTCGTTGAAAGGTTCAAATTTCGCAAGACGTATAGGCGCTACAGGAAGCATCACATCTGGCAAGTCAATCTAAAGACGTTGATGATGGTCACAGGCCAGAATTCTGGTCACCATAGTAGCGGTCGGTTGGTGGAAAGCTCGGATAATGCCGCTGCTGATGCTGCTGATGCTGTTGCTGCTGTTGAGGATGTTGTTGCCCACGCAAGAAATGTCGCTGCTGATAGTGATGATGTCGCTGCTGCTGCAGATGATTCCGCTGCTGATGATAATGCCGCTGCTGCTGCTGCTAATGACAACGCTGCTGCTGCTAATGACAACGCTGCTGCTGCTAATGACAACGCTGCTGCTGCTAATGACAACGCTGCTGCTGCTAATGACAACGCTGCTGCTGCTAATGACAACGCTGCTGCTGCTGATGATGTTGCTGCCTAGGTAAATGTTAGATCTGGGTCAGCGCCCGCGGTGCAAGAAAAGCAGGGCTTGGTCGGGGGACCAGCGACACGGGGCTGGTAAGTAACACAAGAGTAACACAACAACACAGCACAATAACCACTGCATAAGATGGGATAATGCCTAGTGCAAAAGATGCATGAAATTGCGGCGCATATAATGCAATAGCAGGCAGTGACCTAACTGTGACACTCGGCGCGCAATTAACCAAAAACCAAGGTTATCTCCCTGACGAGGCGCAACAAACAACAAGCAATAACCAGCATAACCAGCAACACCACAACCAGCGCTCAAGATGGAATAAAACCTGGTGCAAAAGATACACAAGAGCCTAGCGCACAAGGTAGACTAAGCGCAAGGCATAAAACAAAACACCTGGCGCGTAATCCGCCAAAAACCTGCTTAGTTAGGAATTCAGCCACAGCACTTACAGGCGCAATATGACGAAACGCGGCGAAACCTAGTGCAAAAGACGCACAGAAGCCTAGCGTATATAATTAAATAAAAGGCAGGGCTCGAGACAAAACACCCGGCGCACAATCCGCCAAACACCAGGTCTGGCCATCTCAACAGTCACATAGCTGCCGCCACAGGCTCAAACCTTGCGCAAAAGACTCGCAGAAACACGCCGCACACGATGCAGACGAAACAACGGCGCTCCCGGCGCTCCCGGTAACGCCTTTATTTTTGCTGCATCGTGTGCGCTGCGCCTCGGCGAGTCTTTTGCGCCAGGTTTCGTGCCGGTTGGTCCGCTGGGTATCGAGCCCTATGGCTGGACCCAGACCAAGACTGCACGCGTGCGGCCAACGCCCCCTAAATGCTATTAGAGTATATACATTTGCAAGCCTTGCAAACAGTCTTGCAAAAGGTCCTCCAAAAAGCGAAACCACGGCGCGGCAAAATCCGCGAGGCTTCGCCGCACGCTGCGCGGGCCTTCGAGTACTCTTCCGGGCAAGACATCTAATAAATCTACAGCAAACAGCTCTTATACAAGTCCATCGTAGCGAGTACCGCGGCCTAGGTGTCTCTTCCAGGAGCCCATCTTGTCTAGTCAACGCCACTTTCTTTTCATGCACACTACCACGTTCCCTCGAGTAGCTTGTACCAGAAGGTAAAGCAAAACAATAAACAAAGTATTTGATTTAATCAAGTCTATCTAGAAAAGGAAGAGAAGAAGAAGAAGAATATCTATGCCTACGCCGTAAATAAGATGCGCGCCAGGGTGACCACGTGACGTGCCCAGGTGCCTGCCTGCGTGCCTTGACGGGATATTCCAACACTTACCCTGTAGCCACGATATTTATACAGCGATATTAACCCTTCCACCTTAAGTTGTTTTCCCCTTCTTAGAGAGACAGAATTAAATACACCGTCTTTGCATTTTTGAATCATTTGATCTAGATCACCTGCACAATACCCTGTGCAACCCACAGTATGACCTTAGGGCGAGTATTTAGGACCTGGCGTAACGTACGGAGTACCCGCGTCAGACCCATACATGATGGTGTCTTGGGCATTACATTACGGCCATGTCGATAAGGCTTAGAACACGGCAAAGTAGTGTCGTCGCGACAATTCCGGCCTCGATAAAGCCGTTGTATTATCTTTAATGTTTCTCACTGTCTCATGGATGCCCGCTGGGTGAAGTCAAAGTAGAGATGCGGTGGTGCCCGGGCGGTGCGGCGCGCCGTGGGGCGGACGATCCGTTCCTTGCCCCCCCGTTGTTAGGCTGATGATCGTCATTGCACGTGCGTGTACTAAATAGAGATAGCCCTGATAAGAGAATACCTAATAAATCCGCAATGCGCTACGCCCGATTTCAGCGACAGATAACACGCAAAGTGCTCTGGAGAAACCCAAGTCTCTACGGATTAGTCCGCCGTCGGTAACAGCTGCAGCCTGCCTTCCAGTGTAGCAAGGCGCTGTGGCAGCCACTAAATTGCTCGCAGCGCGTTTGCCTACTTGGCAAGAATCCAAGCGCAACTCCGCCACGCCACAGCCTCGTTGGGCATCTACTATGGTACTGGCGATAACATGTGGCTTGCATAATCGGTCCTGGTGAGCAATTTCCTTCACTGCCTGTAATTAGAAGCGACCAAAGTGACATGTAGAGTTTCCTCATCTCGTGCTGGAGCACCCTCAGCCTCAGCCGCAGCCCTGGTCGGGCTGCGTCGGTCGGACTGCCTCTCGACCCCTCTCGACCCCTCTCGATGCCAACCTCCTTGTCTGTGTTCCTGGAGGACTCGTATCTTATTGTTACTGTCGACTATTCGCAGACTGTTCTGCGAAAGTATTATGCCATTCAAAAAGCGATTTTCCAGGACCTCGGAGAGAATAGGCCGAAAAAGCACCAACTAACACTGTCCGCAGACGACACCAGTATCGAGTTCCGCGCCAACACCTACCTTCACCCGCATACGTCTGCCGTTGCTGAACCGGAACCGGAACCCTAGGAACCGTCTCCTACAACCCGCGGCTCGACTCTAGCTTCCTCGTCGATGTAGGCGAACCGCACAACCTGTCATTCCACCCGCCTATGTGCCAGCCTCGCGCTCTTCCTTCCACACCATGGCATCCCGCAACTGTCTCGACAGTCCCGACTCCTATGCGATCGCCTGGATCACTGCTTTTCCTATCGAACGGGCTGCTGCAGAAGCGATGCTTGACGAGGAACATGCGGCTCCATCTGGCTTCACTAGAAACGAAACCGATACGAACGTTTACACGTGGGGTCGCGTGGGAGAGCACAATATCGTCATCGTCTCCCCCGCCGGAGTTTATAGAATTACCTCGGCTGCGACTATAGCCTTGGGACTGCTTGCTTCTCATCCGTCCATCCGTTTTGGTCTTTTGGTTGGCATAGGCGGTGGCATCCCCCAACTGGACGACGACCGCGACATCCGGCTCGGCGACATTGTTGTGAGCCAGCCCGATGGGGCCACGGGCGGCGTCTGCCAGTACGCTCCCCAAGTTGACCATTGTTCCGACTTGCATCATGAAACGTCGAACCGTGCTTCAAGCTCACTTCACGAGACTGACACGCATGGCGAAAGCGGAAGTCGACATAAAGTGGTCTCTACCTTGATTGCCATTGCGGGCGCATTAGGATCGGCAACTCATGATTCTTTCGATCTTACAAAATTCCGAGACGGAGCTGCCCTTGATTTCCCAGAAATCCCTGGTGAGAAGGAAAGAAACCGAAATCTAGCACACATCAAAGACATTTATAGTAAACAGCTAGAAGAAGACGACCGGACCAAGGCATGGTCTAGTGATAGGCACGAGCGCAAAGGCTTTCTCGGACGGCCCCCGACGGTCCTCCTCAATGCGCTTACCAGCATCCAGGCCGATCACGAGCTAAATGACTCCAAGGTTCCCTGCTTCCTTCAACAGATGCTGGAGAAGAACCCAAAGATGGGCAAGAGATCCAAGCAAAATCTTGGCTATGCTCACCAGGGCTTCGAAAATGACCGCCTTTTTACAGCCTCAAGTAGTCACGTCCCCGGGCCGGACTGCCGGGACTGCGACGCGGCTGGTGAGGTTCAACGCGATCCTCGAGGCACCACCGACCCCGATATCCACTACGGGACCATCGCATCTGGCAACACGCTTGTCAAAGACGCCGCCTCGCGCGATCGGATTGTTGCCGACATCGGCGAGGATTGCATCTGTTTTGATACAGAAGCAGCCGGCCTAATGAATCACTTTCCCTGTCTTATAATTCGAGGGATCTGCGACTACGCCGATTCCCACATGAACGATCGATGGCAACGCTATGCCTCGGCCACCGCCGCTGCGTATGCCAAGGAGCTCTTGGCGTACGTGCCGGTCGTAGAGACCCAGGAGACCAAGAGGGCACTGGAAGTGCTTCAGTTGGGTTAGTTTGTTCTTGTATCGTTTACTGCGCTAAACCAGAAAATACACGAAACCGAATAACATTTGAACTTGGAACACGTCCTGACTGTGAGTAGTTCGACAACAAGTTCAACAACCGATCGATGGCGCGCAGCAGACAGCTGCAACGAAAGCTGTACCTGATTCCATTAGTTCTGGCCTTCTTGCCGATACGATCAAGCGCTGGCTTTGTCCCCCGGATCCATCTACAAACGCCAGCCGTGCGAGGGAGCTCCGCCATGAGGGGACCGGCGTATGGCTCCTAAAAAATTCGGTCTTTCAGGAGTGGCACTCAGGGGCGCGTCAACATTTATGGCTTCATGGGCTTGCGGGATGTGGAAAGACGGTTCTGAGTGCGACTGTGATGGATTATCTCGCGAAGGGAAACAACTGTCTTATCCTTAGCTTCTTCTTTGACATTAGCGATATAACAAAGCAGACTTTGTATAGCATGTTACGGTCGTTTGTTTTCCAGCTTTATCAAGGCGGGGCTGGTTATAAAGGGCTTCTTAACGGTTTATTCCAAGCACACCAGTATGGCCGCCACCAACCTGCGACAAAGGCGCTCTCAGATGTTTTATTTGAGATGCTTGCAATCCAGAAGAAGAAGGTTTCTATTGTTCTGGACGCCTTGGACGAGTCGACAACGAGGGGCGAACTACTCCTCTGGATCAAGGACGTAGTGTCTAGGCCAGAGCTGCGCCACGTCCAGCTGATTTGTACCGGTCGGCCTGAAGCCGAGTTCCTGCGCGACATCCCGTCGTGGATAGGCGATAAAAACGACTTAGCACTTGATAAGCAGGCTATTAACGCCGATGTCCGATCGTACGTCACTGCACAGCTTTCGCAACGACCTGAATTTCAGAACAAGGGCTTGTCGCAGGATCTCCTCGAGCAGATCCGAAGTAAGATTGAGGACGGGACTGACGGGATGTGAGATATTGCTGCTTCGATCGATATGTAGATGGTTTGCTGATATACCGCGTAGGTTCAAATGGGCAGCCTGTCAATTAGACAGTCTTGCCAGATGCCCGAGTCCAAAGGCTATACAAACCGCGCTTAATCAATTACCCCAGGATCTGAAAGAGATGTACCGACGCATGATGAAATGCATACCGACGGAGCTCAAAACCGATGCGATACGGCTCCTACAATTCCTAGTGCATTCCAAGCGACCTCTTAGGCCGGCTGAGGCTAAAGAAGTAATAGCGACGCAGATCGAAAACGGGTCGCGAGGGTTTAGCATCAAGCGTCGACCGCTCCGCGACACTGATGTTTTGGCCTACTGTCCTAGCTTAGTGAAAATTGTTCACACCACCGATAAAGAGTTGCATCTTGCCCACTTTTCTGTTAAACAGTATCTTCTTAGTGAAAATCAGTTCAATATCACAACTGCCAGCATTTCCATCACGAGCACATGCTTGACTTATCTTACGGACATCAACGGTAGCCACGAAGAGATCACGCAGGGTTTTCCGATGGCAAGATATGCGGCGGAAGTCTGGACAGGCTATGCTGCGTTGGCTCAGGCTTCAGAAGATATAGTTCGAGCGGCAGTCAGGTTCCTAGAAGAGGAAGCAACGTTCCAACGATGGGCTCGTTTGTATCAGCCTGATAAGGATTGCGACCCTAGTCCAGATCCCCCACGAGGTTCAAGGCTCTACTATGCTTGCTTTGCTGGGCTCGTAGCGCCTGCACGAGATCTTATTGCTAGGGGAGCGGACGTCAACGCGCAGGGCGGCACCCACGGCAGCGCTCTCCAGGCCGCCGCAAGACAAGGCCATCAAGAGATCGTCACACTGCTCTTAGACAAGGGAGCGGACGTTAACGCGCAGGGCGGCAAATACGGCAACGCTCTCCAGGCCGCCGCAGGAGCAGGCTATCAAGAGATCGTCACACTGCTCTTAGACAAGGGAGCGGACGTTAACGCGCAGGTCGGCAAGCTTGGCAGCGCTCTCCAGGCCGCCGCAAGAGGAGGCTATCAAGAGATCGTTACACTGCTCTCGGACAAAGGAGCGGACGTTAACGCGCAGGGCGGCGCCTACGGCAGCGCTCTCCAGGCCGCCGCAAGACAAGGCCATCAAGAGACTGTTACACTGCTCTTGGACAAAGGAGCGGACGTTAACGCGCAGGGCGGCGCTTATGGTAACGCTCTCCAGGCCGCCGCAAGACAAGGCTATCAAGAGATTGTCACAATGCTCTTAGTCAAGGGAGCGGACGTCAACGCGCAGGGTGGTGCCTATGGCAACGCTCTCCAGGCCGCCGCAAGAGGAGGCCATCAAGAGATCATCACGCTGCTCTTAAACGAGGGAGCGGACGTTAACGCGCAAGGCGGCAATTACGGCAACGCTCTCCAGGCCGCCGCAGGAGGAGGCCATCAAGAGATCGTCACACTGCTCTTAGACAAGGGAGCAGACGTCAATGCGCAGGGCGAACAGACGCCGCTATCGTGGGCGGCCGAGAACGGACATGAGGCCACTGTGAAGCTTCTGCCGGCGGCCGAAGGCGTCGATGACGCGCCTCAGGAGACACGACCGGTGCAGGCTGCACCTCTCAGGGACTCGGGATACGCGTCTTTGTTTGCAATGGAAATCAAGCTTAATAGTCTGAGGAAGCACGGTGATCAGGTTGCTGCAGAGCCTGTGCAGGAGATGGCCGAGCAAGATGTGGACGACACGGCTACCGAGTATTCTAACATATCGAGCACGACATCTTCGCAGATGCAGCAGTATATAGGAGAATTGTTAGGCGACTTGTTCAGTAAGATTAGCTGGCTGAAAATAGACGAAAAGACGCAAAGGGAGGTCTTGGCGATTCTGCCGGAGCTACTCCAGGCCTTTGCGCTGAAGCTTGGGCGTGATGCCCCGACGCAAATGCATCGAGATGTTATGGCCTTTGTCCACAAGCATAGACAGTAAGTGAACCATCAGATTTTGAGGTCAACTGAATCGCCCGTGAGTGCCACGGACATCTAGAATAAAATATTAAGACCGTGATAATCACGACTCTTCTTATCCTAGACTAGTTACCCTAACAGTTCTACTTTCCTAGTGACATTGCCGAAGCCATCGAGGATATCGGTTTCAAAGGAGATGAAGAGGACCTCGAGAAGAGCACGGCTGCCTTGGATGGCATGACTTTACAAGACCGCATGACTCTTTGGGAGGATAAAGATAGCTACGAAGAGGTCTCAGCCGAGGAAAGGATATGCCTTAGCCCGGACGATATCGATACCGACGAGAGCGAGATAGGATCTAGCAGTCCAGATCTGGAGGCTAGAGATGACGAGAGCGAGATAAGATCTAAAAGTACAGATCGGGAGGCTAGAGTTGTGGGGATTGAAGATGAAGTGCCTGATAGTTGGCTTCCCGCCGACCGAGAGTTCATCTCCAGCACTGATGCTTACGAATGGCTACTTACTCGACTGCAGAGGGAGCTCCGCCTTGTTTCAGCAGAGCCAAACACCATTCAAGCGATCCGAGGTACGATTATGTCCTCGCTCCCGACAGCTCATAGGATTAGTAGGAAGGTATCTTCGCAGAGTTACAGTGCGAGATTTGAGCTTGACTGGGACATTCTTGAATTTTTCCAGACGCAGCGGTATTCAACGCCCCCGGACCAGGCATTTGAAGGCGTTGTCACCCTGACCGGGTCATGCCATGATGCGCAGGCCGCAACTTGTGCCCAGTACACACGCCAGACTTGGCCTTTGACAGGAGAGGCGATGATTCAGCTAGTTAAAGAGATCCTCCGAGGCGGGGAGGGCCATTCGCATTTGTGTAAGTGGCTAGGTCCGAAGAATCAAACAGACAACCGCGATGACTATCTAACTTGACGCCAGGCAAAATACGAGACGGAACATCACTTACCGCATGGACAAGCGGATCGAAATTCATGGTAGAAGCTGATGGGGTCGCGATTTCCCTTGCGGAGACTGTAGAGCAGCTTGCCTGGCTTGGGGCTGCTTTGAGGACTTCGCCGCGACAGAGCGGGCTTGTCTACTACACGCCAATTATCACCAATATCCTTCAGAACAGTGCCCAGCCACAGAAATCATCAACCGATATCACCTACGAGATCGGATTCATAATGGAAGAAGTCCCGAAGCCTCCCAGCAATGCCAATGGCCAGTGCTGGCACGACATTTTCAGGAATCCGGTCATCGTCAAGGGTTATCCCATTCCTCAAAGATCCGAGTGGGAGACCGGACTCGAGATCTCACTCAACATCTTGGCGGGACTAGCTCGGACTCAGCGTGTCGACCGTTTCAAAGAAAAGGTCTACATCAAAGGCTTTTCAACAATGCTGGTTCCGACCAAGCGAAACGAAGATATTCTTTGCTGGCATTTGATCTACAAAAAGGACGGAAGTCGGATATCGTACCTAGATGATTCTGTGGACCAAGAACAGCATTTTGGCAGCCTGGATCTAGAGAACTTTCGCCATGTCCTGGGGTGGTGCTCAGAAGCTAAATTCTATGCTGGTAAGAAATGCTCCAGTATATCTTTGAGCAAGACATTGCTGCTGACATCGAGGACGTGACAGGCTCGGCCCAAGCACACCACCCTAACACCTACTCGAGGCTCCCTAAACCTCATGAAGGATGTGCCCTCGCTAAAACGAGGGTTTCGGCAGGGCGGATGATTATGGGCGGCCCAGCCTTCACCATTGGTGACAAAGACACACCCGTCCAAGTGTCTCGCAACGGGTATGTCCCCAGACTCGAATGGATATCCACCAAGTTTGTCCTCCTGTGGGACGAGGACGATAAACGAGGTTGGCTTATCAATGGCACGAGCGCTTTATTGCACGCCTTGCGGGCATCTCTGGAGTATGGTAGCAAGGGTAGGTTTCGATCCGCGCTCCTTTGCAAGAGCGAGGATCTGGAAGAATCGCCTACGCCCTTTACGGCCGACTCTGCCGTCGACGTGCTGATCAACCCCAAGAACCGGAACCTCAAGCTGTACCACGAGGGAGACGGGTATCTTCTCCTCGAGAGCCTGATTGAACGTTTTTACAACGTGCTGGAGAAGCTTATCGACCATCAGATCGACATTGTAGGAGAGGGCGGCAGGAATCTGATTGACAAACCGCGAAGATATCTCGAGGGCTGGGATTTTGAGGACCTGGCGAAAAAGCAAGACCCGTTGTATCCGTGTGTGGCTACTCTGAACGCCGCTGGTAAAGGATGGGTTGATTTTACGAGGGCCATCCATGCTGTCACATTGATTGGGCGCGGTTTTGGCGACATGATCCGGCCAGCTGGTGCAAATTTCTGCGAGTACTGGGCCGAGCTGCCAAAGCGGCAATATTACATCGCAAGTTGCCTGTCTGATCTGGCCGAAGTGATGAGAGAGCAAGTTGTTTGCGGTGATAATCATGTTCGGCTCAGTGACAACCTAATATGGCACACTCCGACGACCGTCCTTACGTCTTGTCAATGCAAAGGGGCTCTAGGAGGGGATCATTGTGATCCAGTGCAGACGCTTTTCCCGTTACCACTATCCACGAGATTACTTCCCAGGAAGCACCCAATTCAAAGAGAAGCCAATGGTGCTTTTATTTTCGGATACAGCTCGTGTTTCTCGTGGGTCTGGGGGGACACTGGACATCCTCGAGAAGGCAAACTCAACGAAGGGGCGCCTTCGTCTAATGCGGTCGAGATGGACACAGATTCGCTCAATGACAGCGGCATAGGTACAAGCCTGGCACGGTCAGAATCTGAGGGCCGACTCCTATCTCCGTCAAGGTCGACCACTCGACACTTGATGCGGGCTCCGAGTGAGTCTCACAACGGCACCATGACACCAAACTCGTCAGCTTTCGTCAAGCAGAAGAGGTACAGCAGACACCAATACAAGGTGGGAATTATCTGCGCGTTGCCGAAAGAACTCATGGCGGTCCGGGCGCTCTTTGACGATGACCATGACAGTCCCGGAGCTTTGCCTTTCGATACCAACCAATACTCGCTCGGCGTGATGGAACAGCACTGGATTGTTGCGGCGTGTCTCCCGTACGGCGAGTACGGGACCAACTCGGCCGCATCAGTCGCAACAAATATGTCGCGAAGTTTCACATGCATTCAATTCTGCCTCCTGGTCGGCATCGGCGGCGGCGCGCCCTCGGAAAAGAATGACATCCGCCTTGGGGATGTGGTCGTCAGCAGGCCTACAGGCAACTGGTCCGGTGTAATCCAACATGACCTCGGCAAGGAGAAGGAGGGCAGGCCATTCGAACGGACAGGCTCATTGCGTCCCCCACCACGCGTCCTGAACACCGCCGTCAGCTCCCTTTGTTCAGACCCGACCCTGCCGCCTGACCCGCTAGCCCCTCATCTCGGGGTTATATCCGCCCGTCTTGAGGGGTTTCCCAAGTACAAACGCCCAGAGAAACCCGACGTACTGTTCCAAGCTGCCTGCGCTAGCTGCCAAGCGCGGCAGGTATCCCAGGAAGAGTGTCCCCACCTGCGGCAGCGCGTCCCTCGCCTGACGGCTGCGCCTGTGATTCACTACGGGCTTATCGCGTCAGGCAACTGTGTCGTCAAGGATGCAGCGATCCGCGACCGGCTGGCCGAAGGTGGCGTGTTGTGCATTGAGATGGAGGCTGCTGGCGTGCTCAACACAGTTGATGGCCTTGTGATCCGTGGCATCTGCGATTATTGTGATGCGCAAAAGAACGACGACTGGCAAGAGTATGCGGCGGCTGCGGCGGCAGCATATGCGAAGCTTTTGCTCCGCTTTGTGACTAAAGAGGAAGGTATCAGGTCGCGGAAAAGGAAGCGGAGATAAGAACCAATTGTAGCTGAAGGTAATTTACCTCATAGCCAGTGATCCCGTTAGATTAGACTAGGTTTGGTGGGAATAGATTGTGTGTGGAGTTTCGTAAATTTTGCTTTATAATAGTTTTCTTTATCTCGCAGGTATGTATATTAATTTCACTATATTTCACTTCGTCATAAACTAGCTATCATGTCAACGCCAAAAGCCTTCTGATCATATACTATTCTTTTGCCTCCTTCATCATGACGCCACCCAATCGCCCACTCACATCCCATAGCGCCTCCCGCTAGTAGTGATGACCTCCAAGCTCTGCCATGTAAGGCATCCGCTCATCGGCCCTTAAAATCGGGCTCTTGGTGGTTTGAGAAGGTTTCATAGCACGAATACGACTGACCGGACATAGAGGATGGTTGTGAATGTTCCATATGCCAACTTGTTGGTTGTGGATGTTGACGTCCAGCACGCTTTCTGTACCAGATGAATGTGTTGAGACCAGATGCTCGTCTGGACGGTTAGTGCCATAACTAGCTATAACCTATCGCATAGTCACATCTATCGGATAATACAGGTCACTAGTGCTGATGAGAGTGGAGGAATTCGGTCAAGCTGAAAACACAGGATATGAGGACATGAGGCCGGTAAAGTAATATAATTAGGAAGCACAGGGCTTCTGATTTGATGCTAAAAGGTTCTTGCACGAAGCAATAGGTAAAACAAAGTATTCAACTCATTTGATCATGGCTATCTAGCAAAGAAGAGAGAAAAAAGGTGTCTGAGCGCGCCGCACTTAAAAGAGGTACTCCAGGGCGACCATGCGACCGGCACGTGTGCGCCCGTACGCTGCGCTTAGCGAGGGATTCCAACAGTAAATCCACAATAGATAGCCTATATTATTTATCATAGCTGCATGGCAAAATGTAACTATCTTTTTGAAATGCTCCCGTGGAAAACGCAGACCCGCTAACACTTAACGTACATGGCCAACACTAAAGCGCCAACTATGTGTAGTAGACATAGTTGAAAACCCTACTCCTTCTATAATTAATCAACAACTGCTCTAGTCGATATCTAATCCCTATTTGTGACATCATGTATGTCAGGGTTTACAGTGCGCTAGTACCAATTTAGCACCTCGAATTTACGCGTGAAGAGGCGTCGCGTTGGAATTGCCTATCGCAGATTGTTTGCGCGGGATTGGGCTACAATTGGGTTAGCTGGAAACCAGTGATACTCATATTTGTGCTAATAGAGAGCTATATCTGTGCAAATGGCAAAACTGGAATGAAAATGCAACCTCTCCCGCCTACCACGGCCAAGTTGAGTTGTACACATCGTCTGGCATGCGCCGTAGACTTGTGATGGCAACAACAATCATCGCAAGCCTAGCAGCACAATAAGCCGTGCTGCACGTCAAGAGGAAAAGTCGTCGCGGCCAATGCTCTGAAAGCCAGTCTCCGATGCGCCCAGCAAACCTTCGAATGAGTCCTCCCAATCCAGCACACCCTCGTAATTGGCGATCAAGCAATGATCGCTCTCTGTTCATGATCTTAGGGAAGACGCAGAATTTATCTGCTCCATCATTGTAATTGAACGCTCTAGATTCTTGAGGGCGACGCTTGTTATCCATAATTTGATGTAATCGGCGAAGCTCCTCTGTGAACCGCGGATAAGGAGCACTAATGGGATGTTCGGCATTTTCGAGAGCAGACAGCAGATAGAGCAAGACATCATGATGGACATTGTATCTATGTAGTAAGTCTGTCCAATTGTCGATAATGCCAGCTCGCGCATCGCATATGATGCAGTCTTTGATGGGTTTTGGAATACGGCAGAAGGGCTGATTTGTTTCAGACTCCAGAGATCCAACTGCGTCGCATAGATCAAACAGCGTCGACGCGAAAGTCCTTCCATCATGCAACTCCCCAAGAGCGAGCCCTGCGGAGATGCTAGTCACCGCAAGCGATATAGCAGGGAAACATACCGCAATTAATGTCGTAGCTCGCCAGGCCCAGCACTCCACTACGGTGGGATACCTATAGTTCCAAGCGATCAAGTGAATTATACCGAAAATTATCGTCACTAGACTCCATATGACAACAATTAATCGCAGGTCCTTCCGCAAAGACGACACGTTGTCATTTGGTATGCGGCTAACCAGCTGGTCAAGGTCGGGCCGCTTCCCTGGACTCGAGATTGCTGCCCAGAAACTGTGTTCTTGCACACCCTGAAGCTGTACTATCCTCTCCATGAGTGTATTATTTGAAAAGCAGCCAGGGCGAGCATCCAGCACGAAAGCTGTGCCAACGTTCTGAGGCTTATGCCAACTAAATGCGTAGGAGAGCAGGCTACAGACTGCAAAAGCCAAGGTCAGAATCTCTAACTGCGAAGTTGAGTACTTGCGGACAGATCGAGCTACAACAGATATGACCAGCCACAAGATTTCTACAAAGGCAACTAGTTTCGCGAATGCATCTGACTTGCTCTTGGCGTTGATGTCCGCAATGGACAATCTCGGCAGCTCCGTGATGGCACCGTCTTTGAGCAGTATCGAAAATTGAGATGCATTGAGAACTAGTTGCATGCATTGATCAGTGTTCGATCCAGGAAGGAGAACAGAAACGAGGTTTTCTTCATCTGTGGCAGCAGGTTTTAAGCGAAATCCACCCATATTAGCGAAGAAGGCATGAGTAATAGACCAGTTCTGGGACAAAGGTGACGTGCCCAATGACTGATGCACTCTGTTTATTTCGTGCACAACTCTTCGTGCTGAGATGAAATCGAGTATGGCATGAAAAAGTATGAATTCGGGAAAGAGTATAGTAATAATAAACCATTTCAACTTGCGGGCAAAAATGACAAAAGAATTATCGTTAGGGCTTGGAACATTGAGATGTTGAATGCTCCATGTGCATGCAAATGTAGTGAGCATGCAACTAACGATGATCTCCAAGGTACCCCGACGGTCGGGATTCGTTTGCCATCCAGTCTGGGGCTGGCTATGAGATTGTGCGCCGCCCATTCCACGACGTGAAGTTGCTTCAATGATTTGCTCTGTCCTTCACTGTATATTACACTTTGCACTTGTCTAGACCTTTAAAATCAGGCTGAGTTGCGAGTATTAATAAATTACTCAATGCTGTCTGTCTGCCTGCCAAGACCAAACGGGGCTGTCGAGTTTTGCTACTCGCTCGCTATCTGGTACACCGCCATTGATCCACATTCTGTGCTGGATTCTCTGCTGCTAAGCCACGATATTTTTCCGATGCTGACGTTGTTTTCCGCTCGCCTAGCGCTTTATTGGCATCTGAGAGCACACGCCATATTTAGTTGCAAGTGAGCCGCAGTCGTCGCCCGGCCGGTACCTTTTCGGTCCGGCAGTTCACCGAGCCTGGTGTTTAAAACGGGACTTGGCATCGGTCGCATCGTCCTCTGGCCACCAAGGTCCCTCAATGAGGCTGATTTCAATTCCGAAGAATATAAGCTCGCCACACAGAGCCCCATCGCCCCTGTAGTCGCTAAGTCGCCAAGCAACTAGCTTAGCGTTAGCCGTTAACTTGTCACCACGTATCAAATGCTCAAGATAGGCCTTGGTGCTGCTTCCTAAAATTGCGGACACAACGGAGTTGGGGTTTAGCTAAAGCGATTGCCTAACAAGCACACTACTAGTAATAACTTAGAGGAGTCTTTTTCAGTGAAAAAGATAGGCGACAAAGATGGTGGGGAGGTGCCCCTGGCAGAGTAATTTAGTAGTAGGGTAAGAAGGCAGCTGAGGCGAGGTAATTTACATAGTGTTACGTGCTGGTTTGGTCTGGTGGGATGCTAGACTTGGCACGAGGATTGACGACATTAGCAATAACGTAAGGGGTCGTAAAGCGTAAGATGCACGAAAATAAAGTAAAGCAAAACACAAGTAAAATGTCAGATAGTCGTAAGATTGTTGTTGAGTTCATCTACTGACAGGCTAGACTCAACCTCTTATGCGTCGAGTTTGTCACCTGAGTGACTCAAGTGACCCGTGCTAGCAAAGGCTATCTCAACATGTAACAAAAAGGCTTAAATCGCGGAAGATATACACTATAAGAAGGATGATAAGGGCTGATTTAGGTTTCAGAAGGTAGTAAGACGCATAAATATTATGCAGAGATGCCTCTGTTTCGGGGTGGCGAGAAGGCGTGCTGGGCTGTGACAGCAGTGATGCCGGCACAACAGATGCCCCAAGCACCATGGATGGCTCTGGGCAGGACCACGACAAGCAGTTCAAGGCGGAATCCGAGAACCTGGCTATCATTGAACATTACCCGGTCTTGGATGATGTTGCAAGAAGCATTAGATATCACAAGCCAATCTGACAAGCTGGCTAAAAAGGCTCAAATCTCAGAAGACGTACGGGCGCTTTCGAATGATCAGACATGGCAGCATCAGATATCGCAAGTCGATTTAATGAGCTCGCTGAGAAGACTCAAATCTCGGAAGACGTACAGGCTGCAAGGAGCTGATTGAACGGTTTAATTCTCGGAAGACGTATAGGCTGCAAGAGGCTTTCGATATCGCAAGTCGATTTGATGAGCTCGCTGAAAAGGTTTAAATCTCAGAACGGGCAGGCATGAAATACCGCAAGTCGATCCAACGAAGAAGTTCAAAGGCTCGAATCTCGGAAGATGCACGGCTGCAAGGGGCTCGTTGAAAGGTTTCTCGGAAGACGTACGGGCTACAAGAAGCATTAGACACTACAAGTCAATTTGGCATGCGTATTGAAAGGTTTAAATCTCGTAAAACGTACAGGTGCTTTCAAAATATCAGACATTGCAAGTCGATCTGACGAGCACGATGAAAAGGTTCAAATCTCAGAAAACGTAGAGGCTGCAAAGAGCTCGTTGAAAGTCTCAAATGTCGGATGTACAGGCGTTCAAGAATCATCAGGTCCATCAGATATCGCAAGGCGATCTGACGAAGACGATGAAAGGTCTAAGTCTCGCAAGATGTATTAGTACTGCAAGAAACATTTAGATACGGCAAGTTAGTCTGATGAGCCCGTTAAATGGTTCAAATCCCGCAAGACATACTGGATCTGCAAGAAGCATCGGATATGGCAAGTCACTTGACGAGCTCGTTGAAAGGTTCAGGGCGCTGCAGAAAGCATTAGATACGGCAAGTCGGTCTGACGAGCCCGTTGAAAAAGTTTAAATATCGGACCGTACAGGCGCCGCAGGAAGCATCGGATCTCGTAAGTTAATCTGAAAACGATGAAGATGTTCAAGATACGATGACGGTCAGGAAGGCTGTTACAATAGGAGCGGTCGGGTGAAGGGAAAATGGAATCCAATTCTGATTAGACGCTGAAAAAAAAAAATTGAAAAAAATTTCCAGCATTGTCGCCAAGAGATTGACTGAACTAAAAAAAATCGCAACACATTCACCAGGCTTAGACACTTTTAAAAAAATTAATTCCGTGCTATCTACGATTGTCCTTAATTAGATAAAATTATAAGCAATAAGAATAATAACTCATCTCCTTTCCTAAATAAACGCCGTAACCGGGGAAAGTGTTGGGATTGGAAGGAGAGGTTCAAATTTATTCGCATTTCTGGGACGAGCTGTGTTATGTTAGAATTGATAGGAGAGGTTCAAATTTGTTTGCATTGTTGGGACCAGCTGTGTTACTTAGATGATGGATGCCGAATCCCCCGTCTGACGGCCTCGTCCAAATCCCCCTATAAATACCCCTATAATCTGAGACACTTCCGTCCTGAATTCCTGCCTTAGGCCCAGAGGCCACGTAACCTTTCTGGCTCAGCCCGTGTATCCACGCATCCGGTCCACACACACCCGTGTAATCCAACATGTTACTAAGATCATGGATGCAGAATCCCTCGTCTGACGGCCTCGTCCAAATCCCCGTATAAATACCCCTACAATCTAAGACACTTCCGTCCTGAATTCCTGCCTTGGGCCCAGAGACCACGTAACCTTTCCCTCACAGCCCGTGTATCCACATAGCAGTTATTTCTGTCGGGCTGGCTCGGTCGCGGGACGTTGCCGTGTCTCATACGTGGCAGCGGCGCTTGTTCCTCCTGCAACGGCTGCTGCTGCTGCTGCTCTTGCGGCTTGACGGCAGCCGCGTGCCGACGACGAGCATCAGCCGAGTCCCACATATAGTGGTAACTCACGAAGGAGCAGGCCCCGTTGTCCGGCAAGGCTAGCCAAATCTCGATGGGCAGGACAAATATGACCGTGGCTGATCCCGTCTTCCAATTGGCTACGATGTCAATCTCCCCGATGTATTGGGGCAAATTACTTTTTAGCCATTCCGCCCACTGCGTTAGTTTGGGAACGGAATTCTCCTTTTTAACCTATGTGTAGTTGTTAGTCGAGAGCCCTGAACATGGAGGTGTGCAATGACAAACTAACCGTGACTGATATCATGACGTGCGCATGTGCTGGTTTTGGACAGTTTTTTTGAGGTCACTGGCAAATTCTTCGAGGCTGTCGATGGGACTGGGGAGCTCGAATGCCCGCTTGGGGCGAATGCTGGACTCGCCACCGCTTGGGGAGGGCGATCTTGGTCTTGTGGACATGTTGGCGCGTAGTTGGAGAAGTTTGTGGCAAGAAGAAGACGGAGAAGAAGGATGGTGACTAGTGACTGGACGAAGAATGGTGACTCGAAGACGAAGAATGGTAGCACGAAGAAGAAGAATGTTAGCACGAAGAAGAAGAATGGTGGCACGAAGAAGAAGAAGGGGGAGTGGAAGAAGAAAAGGGAAAAGGAAAGAGAATCGGGAAAAGTTTTCATTTTTTAGTACCAAGAGTCAATGTGGCCACCTGCCGCCAGCTGCGCGGCTGAACTCTACGTTTGCACGGACCAACTGCTGCCTTTCAATGCCCAGAAGAAGTATAGCCATTAATTATCGCAAGTCAATCTAACAAGCCCATCAGCAGATTTAAATTTCGGAATGTACAGGCGCTGCAAGAGGCATCGGTCATTGCAAGTCAATTCGACAAGCTCGTTGAAAAGTTCAAATCCCGCAAGACGTACCGGCGTTTTCGGGGCGTCAAATATCGCAAGAAGCATGAGACATGTAGTCAATGTGACGAGCGCGACGAAAAGGCTTAAATGGGGAGACGTACAGGCTGCTAGAAGCATCAGATCTCGCAAGTCAATCCAATGAGCTCCCTAAAAAGGTTCAAATCCCACAAGACGTACCGGCGTTTTCGAAGCGATTCTCGTGGCCACATGTCAGGAAGACGGCCTGGAGAGGGAAAAGCCAGAAGAGGGGAAAGCCAGAAGAGAAAAAGGTAGTAGTAGTGCGGCAATCGGTGTTTATTACCGCAGCAACATTGGGAGCAGTAGTGGTAGTAGCAGTAGCAGTGTACCAGTGCGCAGGAGTCGAATTGCGAGCAGTAGAATTATAAGCAGCGAGGAGCACCGGCGGCGGCGGCGGCGACAGCGGCAGCAGCAGCAGTGAAGGTATTACAACGTTTATTACTCAGTGCTACAGGCACTGTGAGCTGTCGAATTGGCATTGTGAGCAAGTCAAATTGTGAGCAGTAGATGTTGGAATCCCGCCGTCAAGCAGGAAGCACGGAGCAGGTCACTTGGTCACCTTTCGGCTACGATATTACACGGTGATATCGAGCCTTCCACTTTGGCTTGTTTTCTCTTCTTAGAGATATACAGAGATTATTACGTATATTGCATTTTGACCGCACTTGATATCGATACTACCTACGCAGTACCCTGTGCAACCCACACTACAATTTTGAGCAGCGAGGAGCACCAGCACCAGCACCAGCACCAGCACCACGTATAGGGGAATTGCGACGTGCAGCAATTTGAACAAACACAGCAATCGTAACGTATATGGCAGTTACCACATACACAGCAACCTACAGCCATGTACCTATATCAAAAGCACGCTTCTATCCACTCGTCTCTGTATCTTGACTTCTCCCCCTGTCCGCGTTAGTGCTCGCCGCCGCCAGTGCCTAGTCTTCGGGGTCCGGGGATCAGAGGCCACAAGCAACATGCAGTACAGCACAAGTCAGGACAACGACCACCGCTGAAGATGGGATAATACCTGGCGCAGAGGAGGCAGACAATTGCTACACATACAATGCAACAAGAGGCAGCGCCGTAAATGGAGCACGCGGTGTGCAAACTACCAAGCATTAAGGTAGTCTCCCCGCGGCACAGGGGCGTAACAGCAATACAAGATAATACACCACACAACACCGAGACAACGAGACAAAGCCAAGCCTAGTGCAGGAGATGCAAAAAAGTCCAGCACACAAGGTGTACTATAAAGCAAGGCATAAGACAAAACACCTGGCGTGCAATTAGCCAAAATGCGCGGCTCACACGTCTCATAACCGCCACTCGACGATCAGCGCACCAAGCGATCCCGAACCTGGCGCAAGCGATGCGGAAAAGCCTGGCACAGAAGATGCACACAATGCACACGAAATAAAGGCGCTCACCACGCGCGCACGGCAACATTGGGGCAGGCAGTGGACAAAATGCCGGCGGGATGGGTGGTTTTTCGCTTGAGTTGTAAACGGAAAAGGGAGGAGGCTGTAAGCCGTTTTGCGAGGACACTAACGTCCCTTGGGTCTTTTACTTTGTGTAGTAAAGAAAAAGACCATAAGGATTAGTGTCCTCAGAAGATGTACAGCGCTGCGAGAAGTATTAGGTAGTATAAGTCAGTTAATAGGCTTGTTGAAGGGTTTGAATGTCAGAAGACGTTACTGGCGCTGCAGGAAGCATAAGATCGCAGGGTTAATGTAACGAGCTCGTTGAAAATGCTCAATTCTCGGAAGACGTACATGCGTTTTCGAAGCATCAGACGATATTGAAGCATCAGATGTCGTAGGTCAATGTGACGAGCTCGTTGAAAAGGCTCAAATATGGGAAGATGTACAAGCGTGCAAGAAGCAAAAAATATCGCAAGGAGCTCGTCGGCACGGTTTAAATCTCGGAAGACGTACACTGCATAAAGCATCGGATATCGAAAGTGAGTTGACGACTCGTTGAAAGATACAGGTGCTGCAAGAAGCATCTGATCACAGGTTAATCTAACGAGCTCGTTGGAAGGCTCAAATCCCGGAAGACGTACAGGCGCTATGGAAGCATCAGACATTGTAGATCGAGGCTCAATTCTCGGAAGAGACATCAGATATCGCAGGTCAATCTAACGAGCTTGTCCAAAGGTTCATATTTCGAAAGATGTATAGATATCTGATATCGCAAGTCGATCTGACGAGCTCGTTCAAAGGTTCAAATCTCGGAAGACGTACTGGCGCTATCGAAGCATCAGATCGCAGGTTAATCCGACGAGCTCGTTCAAAGGTTCAAGTCTCGGGAGACGTACGCTGCAAGAAGCATCAGATAATTAAAGTCAGTTGACGAGCTTGCCGAAAGGTTGTTCGATTCCTGGAAGACGTACAGGCATCTGATATCGCGGGTCAACCTGACGAGTTGGTTGAATGATACAGGCGCTGCAAGAGGCGTCAGATCCATCGGGTATCGTGAGGCAATCCGACGAAGACGATTTCTTGATGATGGGATTGTCGGCCGCGATCTAATTCGGTAAGGAAGACGGTTATATTAGGAGCGGTCGGCGCAGGGGAACGGTCGGCACTCGGGAGAGGGATAAGTCAGCACTCACGACGGGGAAGAGTCAGCTGATAATGATGATGCGGCTGCTGATCATAATCATGCCGCCGCTGCTGATGAGGATGCTGCTGCCAACGCAAAAAATGTCGCTGCTGCTGCTGCTGATGATGATGATGCCGCTGTTGTTCATGATGATGATGGCCACAGGTCGGGATCTCGGTCGGGATTCTGGTCACAATAGTGGCGGTCGGGAGGTGGAAAAGTCAGAGCTGCCGCTGCTGATGGAGATGCCGCTGCTTCTGCTGATGATGCCGCTGCTGCTGTCAACACCTGGGAGAGGGGAAAGTCAGAACTCGGGAGAGGGGAAAGGTCAGCACTTACGAGAGGGAAAAGTCAGCTGATGAGGATGATGCCGCCGCCGCTGCTGCTGATGGTAATGGTGTTGCCGCTGTTGTTCATGATGATGATGGCCACAGGTCGGGATTTCGGTTGGGATTCTGGTCACAATAGTGGCGGTCGGGAGGTAGAAAATTCAGATGCTGCCGCTGCTGATGTTGATGCCGCTACTGCTGTCAGCACTTGGGAGAGGGTAAAAGTCAGAACTCGGGAGAGGGGAAAGGTCAGCACTCACGAGAGGGAAAAGTCAGCTGATGAGGATGATGCCGCCGCCGCTGCTGCTGATGATAATGCCGTTGCTGTTGATGATGATGATGCCGTTGCTGCTGATGAGATTGTTGCTGCCCCGCGCAAGAAATGCCGCTGCTGTCGATGATGATGTTGCTGCCGCTGCTGCTGATGAGGATACCGCTGCCGCTGATGTTGATGATGATGCCACTGCCGCTGCCGTTGATGTTGATGACGATGCTGCTCATGCTGCTGCTGATGCCACTGCTGATACTGTCTACGCAAGATTAGCAGTGCCTACGGTGCAAAAAAAGTAGGGCTTCCGTGGTCGGGGGACCAGCGATACGGGGCTGGTGGGTAACACGAGAGTAACACAACAGCACAACATCAATCAGGGCACAAGATGCCAGAGAAAACTAGTACATAAGACGTAGAAAAACGCAGCGCACAAGCTAAAATAGATATTAAAGCTCAAAACGTTACAGCTGGTGCGCAATCCACGAAAAACCTGATTGGTGAGTAATCCGGCCACCAGGGGGGCTTGCCAGCAGCATGCAACACCACATCCTGCAGCACCACAACCAGCGCACCAGACAGAGTCAAATCCAGCACGAAAGATGCAAAAGAGCTCAGAGTATAAGCTGCGATACAAAGCAAGGCACAAAACAAAACATCTGGCGTGTAATCGGCCAAAATGCGCGGCTCAAATACAAACAACCACAACTTGACGACCAGCGCTCAGAACAGCACCAAACCTGGCGCAAAAGACTCGCAAGAGCACAGCCATCACGATGCAGCTGTAAGAACAGCACTCCCGGCGCGCGCGGCAACTCTGCGGCGGGCAGGGCGCAAAATGCCGGCGGGATGGGTGGTTTTTCGGTCAGGTTGTGAGCAGAAAAAGGAGGAGGTTATAAGCAGAAAAGGAAGAGGTTATTCGGCGGAAAAGGAGGAGACTGTGGGCCGTCTCCATTTTACTAAGACTAATGTCTCTTGTAGTTACTACTCTCTCTAGTAGAGTAACAACTACAAGGTCTCCATCCTAGTAAAAGGGAGACGGCCCACAGTCTCCTTCTTTTCCGCCGAATAACCTCTTCCTTTTCTGCTTATAACCTCCTCCTTTTTCTGCTCACAACCTGACCGAAAAACCACCCATCCCGCCGGCATTTTGCGCCCTGCCCGCCGCAGAGTTGCCGCGCGCGCCGGGAGTGCTGCTCGCGCCTGTATGGCATGTGCATTGTGTGCGCCGCGCTGTTCTGCGTTGATTGCGCCAGGTTTGGTGCCGTTGTGGGCGCTGGGCGTCGAGCTGCGGGCGAGCCCCTATTGCTGGCTGGGCTGGACCGGGACCGCACACATGCAGACATGCAGCCAACGCCCCCTCGCTGTCATCAGAGTATACACATGTACAAGCCGTTGCAAAAAGCCGTGCAACATGTCCTGCACAAGGCAAACCACGGTGCGGCAGAACCCGCAAAATCCGCGCGGGCCATCACGCCGGGTTGGGGCACGCGGCAGTGGCAATGGCAGTTGCAGTTGGGCAGGGCGCAGGGCATGCGAAAACGATGCGATAGACTGCTCATGTGCGATATATACTATATACATACAGGCTTTTATGCCCACAAGACGTGGTGTGGTGTGGCTGCCGGGGACTTGCAGGGGATGCGAGACTACGCGGCATGTTCTTCCAAGCTTGTTCTCTATCAGTCTATTATAAAGAGTTGGAATTCACCGTCGAAAAACTTGAGCTAATACTTCTCCAAACAGTTTATTTCAAATGTGGCAGCCAGGAGCCGGCCCATGTATGTCGCACCAGGGCATCACTTGGTATCGTTCCGCTGTTTGCGCTGTTGGAGTGCAATTGTCCCATTCCAAATGCATTGATAGGTAAAATCATAATATCGCCAATAATCCGTGGTCCAGTAAGCCCGCTTAGGTCCCGTAGGCTCGTGAGGCTCGGATCGTACTGCTGCAGCTGTCTCCATATCACATCCGTCCAAGCAGAGGGGCCAGTGGTTTCTATGACCTCCGCCGCCGTTATATCTAGGGCAGATATCGTCGTGTTTCTTCCCGCCGCTAGAATCTCCAACAGATTGATGGCGGAATGAAGCATGTTCTTGAAAATAGGATGGCCGGGCGTAGCAGCGATGGTGTACTGGGAAAACATGATCTCACTATGTACACCACCACCCCACTGGGGTCCATCAAGCCGATCAAACTCAATACCAATGACGACACGAATGGTACTCTGGTAGGGCTTTCGTACCCACTTGCTGATTGGCTGGAGAGCAACAGTGTCTGTATCTGTATAAATCCCCCCCTCCCTGTATAGCAGGAGATATCTTAAGAAATCGGACTTGAGGGCCACATTCGGAAGACTTTTAAACAATGTCCACATTTTCTGGTCCCGCGGATAATGTCTGCGGATGAACGACTCAGCCCCAGCGTCGCCGACCAGTTGGTATTGGTAGTTGGGGTTTTTGGACAGCCACGATGCAGTGTTTGATATTTTGCTCGGGTCGATTTCGAACTTGTGCGAATTGGAGTTGCGTGGACTAAGGTATATTTGCCAAATCTTGCAGGGGAAGAGCGTCTCTCTATATTTCTGGACACGGGGATTCTCAAAGTCTCTATCCCAGCTTTCATAAACAGTGTAAAAGATACCCCAAGCTAGTATAATTAATAGTGCGGCAAGTCGGGGAGATTTTGTTTTGGAGCGAAATGATTGCTTTAGAAACATTCCCAACTCCATATCTAGTGCGCTTCAAAGAGAAAGTAGGCGGCAAATAATCAAGAGCTCAAAGGGAAGAAGTCTTTAGTGTGTTTTAGTCACTTTCGGCAAGTGGGATTTTTCTTCTGTGGATGGATGTAGTAGAGACAGAGGTTCAAATACCTCTTACCGTAGACTGTAGAGTGAAACGGCTAAAACAATCGGGTGAATCTTTTGCGTGGTCGTGGGTTTTGTCATGGCATGATTCATCAGGGGCACGGAATGGACAGTGCACGGACATACTGATGGCAGCACGATTATGTACGTTCATGCAAGGTTGCAAGATGACAACGGCGACAAAAAGAGAATCTAGGCTAAACAGCTAATGAACATGGGGGCAATGGAAACGCCTGAGAATCCTCCTCATTTAGAAAGCAAATGGGAGCGACATGTGGGAGGGAGAGTGGAAATGTCAGACAAGGCTGGCTTGTCAAGGCTCGATCGATCATTTGGAGTTAACCCTGCGTGGTGTTTTACACAAGATTGGTTCGAGCTAAAAGCGTGCTTTTACTGACGTGTTCATTACCTGATGTACTGTAACGGTTTTAGTAACGTTTGATCACGGACATTCCCGATACAGTTCATAAGAACTACAACTATGAGAATTTTTCGTGTGCGGCTGGACTGTGTTACACATTAAGTTTGTTTGTAACTGCGCTGTTGCTGTTGTCGGCATAACAAAAAACTCATTGCTGCAACAATCTTGGTGCCCCGCGCTGCCCCAAGTTCAGCTGGTGGGTGGGGTTCTCTTCCAAATTCGGTTAAACCTCTCAAGTTGCTCAGCATCCAAGTCAACAATGCTTGTAGCATCCGCGTCAGCTATACTGATATCTGGCTTAGGAGGCCTATTGAATTCCGGTCTGTGAGCTACATCAGGGTGTTAGATACTCCCAGACACCTTTAGCAACAGCTATTTTCTTGGTAACTGCAATCCACTGGTTCCAATTACTAGTCCCTTGGAGACTTGCATAGAAGGACAAAGGACCATTAGAGGGATCCATGATAGCGTGTAAATATATTGTAAAATGATGCGCAATTTGTGACAGTGGGATAAGAGTGCGTACGCAGACCGGGCTCATAACCGTCACAAGTGAGCAGCTATGGATGTCTGAAAGGCAGTGGAAATTGTCCTTGTATTCTATCTAATTGACGAGGAAGTAGACCTCTTCTTATAGACGGTCACTATCTAGGAACTCCGTCATCGGAGCCGGAGGGTTGTCTCACAACATCTCCAGGGTTCAGAATCTGTAACTGGCTCACTGTGATCCGTAACATGCTCTGTTTGACAAATACGTTGAAAATGCAAAAAAAAAAAGAAAAAAAAAACGTATTCAAATCTGTCTGTCCAGGAAGAGGAAAACAAGTCAGGGAGAAAGCCCTGATATCGTCGGATAAACATCGTGGGCAAAAGGTGGCCCGCGCGACCTTGTCCGTAATTGCTCGGACGCTTGACGAGGGATTCCAACAAAACCTCTTGTTGCTCTTTGGCACCCTATCCCGCCGTATACACCCCTGAACAAGCGTTCTTTTACTTAGTCGTCTTTACTACATGTCCTGATGTGAAGGAATCAGACACAAATGCTCTACGCCCTGCCCAACTGCCCACTTGCCCCCAACCCGGCGGAGCCGCCCGCGCGGATTTCATTTCGCCGGATCTTGCCGGATCTTGCCGCAGCGTGGTTTTGCCTTTTGCAGGGCCGTTTGCAAGGCTTGTACCTGTATACACAACAATTCAATTCATTCGTGACCACGCAAAGAGAAGAAGGAGGGTAAGAGGAATGCCCGCAAGCATACCGTATAAAAAGAGGTGTGCTGCTAGGGTGGCCACGTGATCTTGATGAGGGATCCCAACAATTACTCTGCATATCCCCAATAATCTGCAGCGATTAGTTTAGGCAACGTGAGAAATTTGTAACTTTGCGCCAGCACGAGGCAACATTCCGTCCAGAAATTTCTGGTGACCGGGGGTGGGGTAGGTGAGTTAAAGCTGAAACACATCTGTGCAAATAGTAATACTCAATATCTAAAGCATAAATCGTCCGGTTAGGAGTCCACAGGGGCCCCCACGAGTAAGATTTCTGAACCTAACTCGTCAGAGTCGTTGGAGTTATGCAATAAATTTTCATGTTCAGATTCAAACAAGTCCAAGTTGTAATAGCAAAGGCATTTCGAGTACCAGTAGAATATTTAATTGCAGGGTGATTGATTATATGTGCTGCCGATAATGCCACCAAACGCTGCCCTGAGAAACTGTCTCATTTCTACCTATTGTGAGACTCAACCTAATAAAGTGGGTGTACGGGGCCGGCCACCGGCACATTTTCAGGAGACTGGGTGGCGATGGTCTTAAAGCCCTCTTATGTGCCTTTTGAATATCTTGGTAAGACACGCGAACCGCTGCATTGTAGAATATCGCTTTTTTGCAGAATCAGCGTCTACTGCAGCCCTGCGAATCATAGCCGAGCAGACGTGTGCCACCTTTCCAAGTTTGTTGAAACCGTATGAAGTGCGTGGCCATGTCTTTACATCTGACTCGAAGAAACTACAAGACCTCGCATTTTACATTGCTTCTTAATATAACCGGGCGCGACGGTATGAACAATATCAATGTAATATAACGTGGCTTTGTCATTGTCTTCTGTCAATGCATTACAACGTAGTTTTGCCAAGGTCTTCTGTTCATTCAAAAACTACAAAACCCTGTACAGCCCAGCTTAAAGCAAGTAACTGTTCAACACCATCACTAAATTGACTCCTAAAATGGCTCTCTCCAAAACTGGTTTTTTGCTGCTGGCGGCCAAGACGCTCGCCGCAGTGGCAAACCACAAGGAAAGCCCCCACGAAGCAAAAGGTCAAAATGGCTTCATACAATTTCCTCTTGTTCCAATACATGCCGAACCAGCAGCGGCATCTAAAAGTACAACGAAGCGCCAACTGTCAACTGGTATTGATGACTACGAGTATGGTGGCCGGTATCATGAAACGGCACTGGGAGTTGAGCTTACTATTGGGACGCCGCCGCAGAAGGTGATCATCGAGCCAGATACAGCGTCTTCTCCGCTCTGGGTGCCGGGTTTCGCACCTAACCTGAACCTCAACGCTTCTACGGGTGTTTTCTTTCACCAAAAAGACAGCAGTTCCGTACAGGATCTTGGAAAAGAGGACGAAATAAAATATTCACGAGACAAAGTCGTGTTCAACATGGTCTCCGATGAGGTCTCTATAGGAGGTCAGTCATACATGGTCACATAGTGTACATGATAGGATGCACGTTTGTCCGACTAACTAACTATAGGCTCTTCGATCGGAAAAATGAGTTTCGGCGTCGGTAATATGAGCCATCCTGGAACCCGCTTGGGACGCCATGTCGGCACCATGGGTCTACTGCCGTATAAGAACGATACCGATAAAAATAGACAAGCGGATCGTGAATTTATTCTTACGAAACTCAAGGCTAACAAAATCATCAACAGTCGGGCTTTTAGCATCAATCTTCGCGAAAAGGGCCGAGGAGCACTTACTCTTGGTGGATATGATACTAGTAAATTCTCTGGTCCGCTTGAAAGGGTTGACCTAGAGAAAAATGATTTGAACCAGTAAGATGCAGTAACTCTCCAAACAACATTTCCAATATTTGTAATATGCTGATTACCCCCCCAATAGCTATATTATCAAAATGCAATCCTTGTCGTTCAGTAAAGATCATGACAGCAATCAAACAACAATCGTAGACAAGGACAGTTTCAGGATCGGGAATATGACTGTGGGCCTAGATTCGGGATGTCCTACTTTAGTTGTCTCCATGGAAATTGCCAAAAAATTTGCAAATAAGCTAGGAGGTGCATATACAAGGAGTATGCTTCAGCTCGGCTGTGACCTGGTAGACAACACCAAGGCGGCTCTCAATTTTGTCGTGACTAATAGCACTGTGGTCTCGGTGCCTCTGCATGATTTTGTACTAAGCCGAGAAAACAATGGCAAGACGTGCAAAATGGCGATCCAGACCGGTAGTAGTATACCAGCCGGTAAGAAGCGCCGCTCCATTAGTGCTGCTCCCCTTTTCGACAAACGAAGCTAACTCCAAGGTGCATAGGTCTGTGGATTGGCGGTCACTTCTTGCGCAGATCATCGGTCGTCTATGATCATGATACAACTAGTGTCTACGTCGCCCGAGGCGCGGACTGTGGCTCGAGTCCGGTTGCTATTGATGGCAAAATGCCAGCTAATGTGACAGGAAAATGTTAAAACGAATGTCTCAGCGAGTGAGACGTCCGGTGAACAAAGACCCTTAGTACAGTAGCACAATGATTCGCAAAAAAGCTAGCTACATAATTAATAAAGTCTGTGGATAGTTCTTTGATAATGTGTATGCACAGGCTTGACTAAGATTTAATTCATGCCACTTGGTGCGAGTACCATGACTCGCATACAGCGTTTTCCAGCGTGTTTTTCGACGACTGCGAGTAGTGGTACTTGTCATAAAATTCAGCAAAAGGTGAGGCTCCACACTAATAGCGTGAATAATGAATGCATTTTATATAATCTGTGACAGCACTTCTTTGTGCCCACTTTAAGTACCAGTTAATATCCCGGTCCCAGCAAAGCTACTCGTACCACGCCCCACTCCTCTGGCTCGCATTTCGTCGTAACCCCTGTCGGCACCACCATGACGGCCAAAATCCTAGTTAGTTTGTCGTGATTCTTCAATTCTAATTGCATTCCTTTTAGGACAAGCATCAGTCGCTAAAGCAGCTCATGACCCAAATTATCATCTATAAGGATGAAGGCTCTTGCTCTCCGTTCTTTGAGACGTAAACACACCACTTACTCTCATCCTCTTCAACCTCCCTTACCTCCCGTGACCTTTCACCAGCAAACGCTTTTTTTTTTTATCACACGTTAAAATGAAGTTAGTTTTGCTCTATGCTGCTATGACCTTAGCGGCGCCTCAGCTTCAACAGCCTAGATCTGATGGACGGCTTCACGGTGCGCTAGATAGGCTCGAACAGCCGCTAAACATGACTACATTCCACAGTACAGCCTACGAAGGCAAGAAGCTCGGAGAAGATTGCAAAGACGATCGGGATTGCGCTAGCGGCTTCTGCAAGCGACTGATCGACGCTCTTTCAACCCTCGAAAATAATATATGTTATGGGACCAAAAAGGATGGTGAGACGTGCGAGAATGATGAGGAGTGTGAAAGCGGGAGTTGTTTTATAGTTGGCGGCTTTTTTGCCGGACAGGAGTTTATCAGCGAATGTTTGTAGATTTAGGCTATAAGTAGATGTTTTTTTTTTTTTTTGGTGAGTTAAAAGACCTGGTAAAGGCTTTTCGTCTGGATGGTTACTCCTTTTGCAATCTACGAACGCAGGGCTTCTTTACGTACTAATTGACAGGGACCCTATAGGCTGACGGCTAGTCGTCGCTTCAAATAGAACGCCTAGGCGTATGTTCATGTCAGTAGCATCTATTTGGCCAATCGGATCTTCGTATTCCCCCTCTTTATTTGACTGCTCTCATATTTCACCTCCTTTATTCTAGGGTCAAATGAATCAAATCGGCAAGGAGTCAAATCAAATTCAATCAGATCCGTAGTCTGGGAGCTTTAATTAAATCAAATCTAAGGGTAGATTTTATTGATTTATTTGTTTGCAAGTCTGCTTGATCTACGCACACTAGACATGTATAAAATGACCATAGAGGACAAAGCGTCCGATAATCTACTTCTACAGCGGATGCCCGTGGTCTGTCGCCTTTGGAGGGCTGGTCTTTGAGCTAACTACATGTCTAGGACAAGGTCTTGGTCGCTTTAGCAATTAGAGGCATCTATAGGCATGTCTCCTACTGTTACTGCTAGACAGGATAAGCTAGAATAGGCGGAAATCAGCTTAAATTATTCTGTCTAATGCTATTCAGGAATGTAAGGACCTATGGCGATGTATTTCTACGGACGACCTGGTCGAAATAGTAAAGATACTTTTGTCAATGGCCCCCTGCTTCTGACTGTAGCTCGCCAAGCATCCATAATTGAAGATCAATAACGTGTTCCACAAGACAAGGCGCTTCTTATTCAGGGGACTTTGCGCGGCGGCGCTTTGCATTTTCCACACTTTAAAACCGTAACATAAGGAAGAGCTATATCTATAGCAACTACAAGCAACTTCCTGGCGAGCGTCGATCCTCCGAGACGTTTTAGAAGTTTGATTCATATCCTTTCATCGTTGCTTTATAGCACGTGTCCTCGGAATCCACGGGACGCCCGTCTTTGCGAGCACAGCGCATCATGGAATCCACACAATAGAAAAACTTCTTATATTCACCCTTGGCAACTCGCTCAGTGCACAGGGGTCCAGCCTTTTTGCAGTCTTCTAACTTACCGCCCCTTTTTTCGCAAACATAATCCAATAACTCATCTTTTGACATGTTGGCGAATTTGCCGGTCGGAGTTTGCCCGGCCGGTTTGCCTTGGGAGGTGGCGTGTCCTTGGAGGTTGTGTCTGAGCCCTGCTGGTCTTTATTCCCATTATCCTGCTTCCCCGCCTCAGTAATCACCTTCTTGTCCGCGAGAATCCTGGCCGAACACCAGCAGTCAGGACCAGACGGCTTTAATCCTCCCTTTTGTGGGTTAGCAGGGGAGTCACAGATGCATTTCTCAACTGCTTTTTTCTGGCTTTGGGTATAGTCGGCAAGGTCCTTGGGCGCATTATCAATCGAGTCGTTACGAACATCAAAGGTTGTCGAGCAGTTGCAAGCTGCATCTGAAACTGTGGGTTGCACAGGGTTGTGCAATGATCATGATCATCGGCTTCAAATACAATATATTCAATAATAGTCAAATCGGTTATCTAAGAAGGAAGAAAAGAAGTCATCGTGGAAGGCACGATATCGTTGTATAAATATCGTGGCTTGAAGGTGACCACGTGATAGGCCCCGTGCTTCGTATTATGCTTAGCGGCATTCCAACACTAGTAATCTCTTCTTTTGAAGCTATTCGCTAAGCAATAACTATTGTATATATTTAGTAAAGCTATTCTCCTCTTCCTATCGACGCCTATATAACCTATCCTTCTATCCTGACTTAAAGGGTGTTATAACTAATAAGGTGCTTTAAGGCATAATTTAGCAATGCCTTTGTAAGGGTATTAATAGGATTATTATTCCTATTAATCTAGCAGATCTTGTAAAGTTCTCTATACTTATATAATTAATAAAGGGCTATAATATTTATTATAAAGCACTTCTCTTTAGTAGTACTAAGCTTTATAAAGCACTTATATAAGGAATATAAATTTATATATATAATTATAGGGATTACTAGTATTTTTAGCTAATTTATAATAATTTATAGGGTTAATAAAAGTATATATATAATATTTATACTTATAATTATTTTATAAATTTTTAATATAAATATATTATATATAACTCTTTTACTTTTAGTTAAATTATAGTAAATAATATTATTAATAAGAGTAAATTTATTATTATTATATAAGTTATTACCTAGAATAATAATAAATTTAAGCTATAAGCTAAGGTTATTATTATTAATAAAGAAGCTATTTATAAAAATAAAAAGCTTTATAATTATAAAATTAATTTATATAAAAGTAAAGCTATAGTTTAGAGAATTAATTTATTACTAAATTTAGTAATTTAAGTTCTTAATATTTTGCTTTAAGAGTTCTTAGTATTATATTATAATTATTGCGTAAAATAGATAAGTAGATTTAATATAAGCTATATTAGTTACTTATATAATAAATTTAACTTATAAAAGAATAAATCTTACTTATTAATAAATAAAGAGAATAAAAACTTTATAACTATATAAAATCTAACTTATTATTATTTTATTTTATTTCTCTTTACTTAAATATTAATAATATTAATATTATAGCTAATATAAATAACTAATATATTATATTTAATAACTTACTAGTTATATTTAATATATAATAAGTAATAATAATTACTCTTAATATATTACCTTTAAAAAGCCTTATTATAATTTTAATATATTAATATTTAAGATTAATTAACTTAAAAATTAATATTAATTAAGTATTTTAATTAAAATACTTATTTTATTAAAATTTATTATAATTTAAAAGCTTTAAAGCTTTTTATAATTAAATTTAAATTTTATTTATAAAAAATAAAAGTTATAAAATATTATTATAATTAATAATTTTATTAAGTTATTTTATTAAAAATATAATAATTTTAGTATTTTTTAATAAAATAAAATTATTTATAAAAAATTATATTTATATTATTAAAATATTATTAATTTAATTAAATTAATAATTACTTAAAAAAATATTAAATTTATTATTTATAAAATAAAAAAATAAAATTATTTTTTAAAAATAAATACTTAATTTATACCTTAAGTAATAAAAAAAAATAACTTTATAATAAATAAATTTATATAATATTTAATTAAAACTTATTTTTTAATTAAAAAATAAAAATTAATAAAAACTTAAGAATTATTAAAAATTAAAAAAAAAAAAAACTTTATTATTTTAAAAAAAAACTTTATTATTTAAACTTTATTTTAAAATTATTTATTAATATAATATTTTTATTTATATATAAATTATAAAAGTTAATTTTATTTACTTAATTAAGAAATTTTTTATTAAAAACTTAAAAAATAAACTTAAACTTTAATAAATTAATTAAATTTTAAGAAACTATAAAATTATTAATAAAATTACTTTAATTAACTTTTAATTAAAATAAATAATAATAAAATTTAATTTTAAATTTAAAAGCTATAATTTTTAAAGCTTTAAATAAAAAAAAATTAATTATTACTTTAAGAAAAATAAAATTAATAGCTTAATTTATTAATTTAATACTATAATTTATATAATTATACTTAGTTTTTATTTAAAAAAAACTTTTATTTAAGTTAATACTTACCTTAATTAAAATAAATATAGCTTTATTTATTATAATATTAAATACTAAAATAATAAAAACTAAGATTAATACTAAAAAATAACTTATAAAATTATTTAATATAGTTTTAATACTTTAATAATAAGAACTTATATAATTAATATTATATTAATTATATTTATAATAAAAACATATTTAAAAATTATAAAAACCTTAACTTATAAACTTTTAATTTCTTTTTATATTAAAATAAAATTAATTAAGTAATAATTATAGCTTTAATTTAAAATAAAGTTAATTATTATTAAACTTAAATTATTATTAATATTTATTATTTAAAAACCTTTTTTTATATTAAGAAATATTATTATTAATTTTAATAAATTTAATATAAATAATAATAAATATAAAATACTTTTATTTTATTTTAAAATAAAATAATAATAATTAAGCCTTTATTATATATAAAAGAAAATAAATTAGTTTTTATAATATTAAATTATAAATTTAATTAATTTAAAATTATTTAAATTAAGCTAATTTTAATAAATAAATATTTATTAAGCTTTATATTTAAAACTTATTTAAAAAAAAAGCCTTTATTTAATATTATTAATATTTTAATAAAATAAAATAAAA